>CM076584.1:306545835-306689403 GCA_034641835.2 Pinus albicaulis | reverse complement strand
TAGCCAGCCATAAAATTTGTTATACCAAATGCTGGCTAAAAAATTCTTGAGCCTTCAAGGAACAAATTTCATTGCTAAAAATTGTTGGCTCTTGAAGGCCTCATGCCTATCCTTTGTCCGAACTTTACTGCTGTTCCCATTTTTACACTTAGAAATCCTGCTGATTTCCAAGCCAGAATACTGTCGCAAGAAAATTTTCCCCCCTTCCCTTCTTCCAAAACTAACCTCAGTTTCTATCCCTCCATCTCCCATACAAAATCCCTCATTTACATTTTTTTCCTTTTCCCCTCCATCAAAACCCATTTGACAAGGTTGAAAACCCACTTTTAAACCTTATCTGAAACCTCAATTCCCCTTGAAAATCATTAAAAACTATAAAAAACCCATATTTTGGACTTAAGCCCCTCAAGCTTAGTCTTAGACCCCTTTTCCCATCGACCCTCGGTCACATCTTTTCCCATGCGCCCGCGGCCCCACAATCGGGCGCCAAGCCATGTTATGTATTAATATTTCTCAGCTATAGTTTAAAACCTTGGTTTATATTGAAAATTCGTCAGTTTTATTATTATTTTATAAATCCCCGTCGGTTCAAATTTGATTCATTCCGCGCCGTCGATCTGATCTACAGATCATACGGTGCGGATTCTGTCTCTCGGTGGTCCCCACATTCCACTAGCCGATTGCTGAAACCGCGCGGTTTTCATTGCACTGCCTTTGGGAAAAGGCGGTTTTTCCCTGATCGCCAGCAATTCCATACATCGTGTGACACGCGTCCCCTGTAATTTTTCAAAACCGCTTGCTCATCGCACATTATCGTTCATACGTGGATGCCCAACGATATTTCCGTGCGCCGTCCGATTTGGGGCGGGCCATCCAACAGTTATCGCTCGCCGAAGATGCCAGATGCTTAACGTGGTCCCGGCGCACCGTCCAGTTAATCTCCGCAGTCAATCTGATCTGCAGATCGATGGTCCATATTCCATCGCCCTGATTCCGTCGCCCAGACAACGATTCTCCGTTTTGACTTTCCCCCTCGCTCTCGACCGTCGATCTCTGCGCGATTGACGGCTCTGATTTAATCTTTCTTCTGCCTTTTCCGATCAATCCTGACCGTTGGATGATGCCATCCAACAGCCACGCTTCCTCCACATGTCTCCACATCAATAAACCTATAAATTCATGGATTTTATAATAAGTTTTTTGTATTTTGCAAGGTTTCAAGGTTTTATCGCCATTTTTTGAGGAAAATTCGAAGGTGGATGACGATGATCCTCCCGCCTTCGATTCACCAAAGAAAATCATCACAGGGTTTTGACTCCACATTTATCAATGATCTGCGAAGGCATTGATGCCTTTCAAACCTTGCACAGCCCTGCACATCAACAAAAACACAGCAAGTGAATCACAAATCATAGAGTATCAGTGACGGAGATCAAAATGAACCAGAACAGAGGATGGAAGACATAATTATGGGGATCACGGCTGAGAATGATTATCAAAAGCCTAATCCCCCAAATTAAAACACAATTAAAGGAAAATCTGAAGTGTTTTATCGACAGGAAACCCTCCACCGCCACAAATTGAGGCAAATTGATCCCTCTAGCTACCACGACGCCACCTGTGCCTCAAAGTATTCAATCAGAGGCCAAATTTATTGATCAAGATCATATATTATGTCTCAGCGCAGCCAAAAAGTTACTTCTGCAAGGAAATTTAATGTAAAGAACATCTGCAGAATTACTTCGATGCCACACAGAGCCTCAAAAGTCAACAAAAGCTCCCACAGAGCTTAAATCTTTATGTAAAATCATTTAATACAGAGAATATGTATGTAAGTTTCTTCATTGAGCCCCTCAAAGGCCAAGAAGTCATTAAGTCTGTATTAATTGTAAATTGAGATCTTTTATCAGATCTCACCTCCTCATCCTTCTATATATACTTCTGCAGAAGATGAGTGAGGGGTTGGTTGCAAAACTTGGAAATATATTTGAGCAAAAACTTCTGATTGTAAATAGTGTTCGCTGGCCCTTGGAGCTCTGCTTGTGATAGATTAGATAGGCTGAATAGTGAAGATGATTGCTGAACTAAAACATTGGACCTGAGTACTGTAACTGGTTTGACATCAATAAATAAGCTGTTTCTTGGGATCTTGGTCTATATCACTGGTGAAGTGCTTCTCTCTTTGTTATTGTTTTCCTTCTATGTATGTCATATTGTTCACTATTCTTTGATAAAGGATAGCATTTATAGAGTTAGGACCTACTGTATATCAGTAACCTTCTCTAACTGAAAGCTTTATCTCAATGTTTTCCTCTAATTTGTTTATTTAAGAATGATTTAATACAGTTTAAGCAGTTAGGAATGCTGGAGTTCCCTCGTCCTACTGTTTGCTTTAAACATTGTTTCTTGAAAGTTATTTTCCTTATTTACTTATTAAAGATGACTATGGAAGATATGGTGTGCCCTGGTCCTAGTTTTTCTCCAAAAGCAGATTCTAAAAGTTTCCCTTGGTGTTGACTGAAAGCAGAATAGGTTTAAAAGTACTTTATCTGATCTTAAGTTTACACTTTGTTTTTCTTATGTGTTTTCATACTTTCTGAAGGTAATTATGTGGATTACTGGATTGTTTGTCAATTAAGCTGCTTTAATACAAACTTTCCCAAGAAGTCAATGGTTAGCCCTGCACTTGGTTGGTTTTAAACAGTTACTTAAGAGGCTTTTCTTGTTTGGACTGACTATAAATCCTCTGAGAAATTATTATCAGTTTCCACCCCTCCAACACTTTAATGTTTCCATTCCATCATTTTAATCTCAATAATCTTATGGTATAGATGACTTGCCCCTTGGATCACACTTGATGTTGTTGCTCAATTAAAGCCCAGATATGACTCCATAGCCCAATGGACTAAAAACCAGCGTTATATCTATTTGTTTAGCTTAGTTGTTCTATCCACTTGCAACTTCTCACTTTTGAAACTTTTTCACTTAGGACTTTCCCCTCAAGTAACATTTCATGCTCAACCATCCAAAACAAAATACTTGGCCTTCACAACTAGCCTAATATCATTACCTTAAGCTTTCAAAGACAATATCCATCTTTGTACATATTGGAGAGATCCCTCTCCGGATTCAGGAGGGCTAGATCCTAGAATCCCAAAGTTGGTTGAAACGATGAATACCTACCAGGTTTTTAGTCTTACCAATGCAACTAAAATTAGGATCCCTAACGGTAACCATATGACATGACTTAACAACATCCAGGGTCAGCATATAAATATATACATACCTCATACCTTTTTCATTTAATTCATCCTGTAGCATATTTAATAGAATGAGGAGCTTCATTCCCTTGACCTAATTTATTCATATGTCATCACATTCCATAACTCTATTTCCATGATGACCCTTGATCTTGATGACTTCCTTCCATCAGAATTGTTATCAAAGAGGTTTTCCCTGAGGTTGCTACACCAAGAGCTTTGGACATGCTTTTATCATGATGCTATATATACATTTCTTCCTATCATACTATTTTACAACCAACAGAAATCACTTAAAGGAGAAGAATATCCTAATCATAGTTTAGATCCCTCGCTTCTTCTTTCTTAGATTTCTTTGCATTAGGTTCTTCTCTTATATCTGAGACATGGGCTTCTTCCTTTTTTTTCTCTTGTCCTTTCTAAATGTAGGAAAATATCGTTTATAATGCCCAAGATCATTACATACAAAGCATCGTAAGTT
Organism: Pinus albicaulis; assembly: GCA_034641835.2. NCBI lineage: Eukaryota > Viridiplantae > Streptophyta > Pinopsida > Pinales > Pinaceae > Pinus > Pinus albicaulis. The sequence goes on along the minus strand of CM076584.1, from coordinate 306,685,662 downwards.
CTTTCTCCACATTTCTCTTCTTATTCTAAGGACCGAATTTACCGAATCTTCCTTTCTTCACGGACATGGCGGCAAAGGCTTGATTATCTTCTTTTGATCCTTTTTTCAATCTCGATTCTTCTATCTTACCTAGACTTTGGAATGGCATGGCTTCTTCTCTCCCATCTATGCTGGAAGTGGAACCTCTCCATTCTTTCAGTAAGACATTTTTTACCATAGTGAGTATTTCTCTATCAGACATTACTTCTCCCAACTTCAGTAGTTGTTCACGTATTGCGAAAATCTCCATTAGATATGGAATTATTCCTTCCTTTGACATTCTCAATTTGTATATTTTTTGTCTCAAGGATATTATTTCTTTTGTAGAACCTTTCGAGAATATTTCCACCATTTTTTTCATATATTTCTTTTGAGGATTCTAGCTTTCATACATAGGGAATGAGAGATTCTTTTATGGTTTCTATAAGAATCCTTTGGGCTCTTATTTCTCCTTGCATGTATTTGATATATGCTAGACTGTCTTCTTTTGGAGGTTGAATTTAAGATCCTTCTATGAAACCCATAACTTCATTTTCAATTAGCTTCAAGTCTGTCCTTTTCTTCCATGTATTAAATTTTGATAAACCAACCAATTTGTTGTTCTCTATACAATGAGTCATTTTGACAGATTTAGATAAAGTCATAGATACTTACTTGAGTAAGTGACTATATCCTTCAGCAGCTTCCTTGATGATGACGAAGAGGTTAGGAATTTCTTCTAAGATAGAAATCTTCATTCTAGGTGATCATGGATCCTTTATGGTAAATGATGTCATCAAAAAATAGTGTCCTATTTTGCCACTATCTTGAATGTAGAATCTTTGATGGCAAAGATTATTTTCTTGAAAAGATGATCCTTTGAAGATTTTCAGATTCTTTCTTGCAAACTGATTTGACTCTTCACCCAAACTTTTATTTTTGCTTCCTGGAGTATCTCTTTGTCAAGCATCCCTTGAGTTCAGCACCTTAGCTCTGATACCATGTTGAGAATTTGGAGGGTTGGAGATTAATACAATTTTTCTTTTTGAAAATTAATTGTGAGCTTACTTGAGTTACTTATGTCTTCTCTTCTTTAGCTTATTTAATCTTTCATCAAGTCAATTATCAAAATACACGAGACACACAAATTAGCCTCCTAGAGCCAGGGAAAAACCTCTCCCTCTTGGAGAGAAAAACCCACAATAAATTCTTCTTATAGATCTTCAAATGACAAGTACCATGACCCAGACTTAGACGCTTCACCTATAATTGCCTCCAAGACCTTGTCTTTACTTCTTTGCTTGCCTTCAACACTAACCCCTATCATCTTCTTCAATCTGCACTGATCTTCACTAGTCTAACCTCTGAACTCATCACCCTTCTGTGATCAATGCTTATCTACTTCTGAATTTCGCATTCCATCACTATTAACGTTTCAGAGAAACCCACATCCTTATGTATGCACAGATGTCTTCTTATAAACCTGCACTGATTGCCACTATATTCTGCACTTTCCTATTGTGTCTCTTTCAGAAAGATCTTCACTCCTGTTATAGAAATTTGTTGCCTTAATCACACTAAGATACCACAGGGTTTGCATGTCTTAACCATATCTGCAACACTTCAAAATTCTTCACTGAAGCTTGTTGATAATCTGCTTTTCTATTTCAGATATGACCAAAATCGTTCTCCACATTAATCTGCATTAACAGTCACAAGAGCCCAAAAATCTCTTCAAAATAACTGTCCGCAATTTTTATAGTGAGAATCACAGAAAAATCTGCACATCATTTGTTGCACCTCTGCACTACAGTGGTTGCACCTAAATCTGCACTATTTTAGAGTTGACCGAAATTCTTTCTTTTCAGCGAAGGCTACAAGGGTATATATAGTTTTTTGCCTGTATATAAGCCGACTTTACTAGGTGAACCAATGTGAATATTGGGAGCCGACATGATTGTTTATTAGGCCAAATTATCTAGTTGTTTGAAGGCCATCTTGACACATTATTTAGGCTTGGCTATCAGCGTTGTATGAAGGTTGAATAATAGCCATTCTTCCATGGTTTATTGGACTAGGTCTTGGAGCATTCCATGACTACTAGGTTCTTAATATACATGACATTAAATATATTTATAAACCAAAGATAAACCCTAAATAGACATCAAGAATAATTCTAGTAACCTAAGATAAAATATTGCTCATGAAACCCATGAAGCAAGTCCAACAAATATACATTTTATTATCTTTGATTTCTTCTTTACTTAAAATGCATAATTACATAGTCAATATGAAGACTAACCTAGTTACACTTTTCAACAAAATTCACATGTTTCACCAAAAGAAAGGGATGTGATGCAAAGAAGAATAGCACGAAATCAGTATGAAGAACATGCAAAACATTTCCTTGACACCACTCAGATAGATTTGTTCAACAAGTTCATAGAAGAGAATCACAAAATTAATGTCTCAATTAGTGCTTTTGCACAACAAAAACCATGGTATGTTAAACCTATCACTGTACATGACACTTGTTATTGTCGTTATCATGTGGAATTTAAGTTATATTATGACACATTCCTTAATTTTGGTAAAACATTTTGGAAAGATTCACCTCCTCCTTCCACTATCCATGATTTCATATCTCAAATTCTATGTGGAAGAGAAAGCCATGAATTATTTTACCAAAAGAAATGTGTTGGTGGTAAAAAATGCGATGATTGTGGAAATTTGACTAAATTTCAAAAAAAATATCGTACGGATATAAATGATCAATCATTGTCCAACATAAAATAGAAATGGAAGAAATATGAATATATTCATACATCGATTAGTTCAAGTGGTACTACAAGTGCTAAAAGAATTTATTTACAAGAAGAATAAATTTTTGTGATAGATTTTTTTAGAAATTTTGAGGCAGAAATTTATAAATACACCAAGCATTCCCATAGAGCTCAATGGCAGGACTTGAAATTCAAAAAATCCCGTGAATTTTTTCCACCAAGGACCCTTTTGTCAATAGTTTATTTTGTAGAGAACTACACATTTGTTCCACAAAAAATAATGCAGAGTGAATAGTATCACTCTGACCAAGTCTCCATGCTTGTCCATATTCTATATAGACATGCTGAATTTTTTTTTTATCATATAGAAAGCACCAGTGAAACTCTTCATGTTATTAAATAATATCACCTTTTTATCAGTGACGATCGTACACATGATATATATTTTGTAAAAAATTGTTTTGAAAATATTTATGACTCCTTGAAAAGTCTTGAAATAAAATTCAATGAACATTGGATATGGTCAGATGGATGCACATGTCAATTCAAATCTTCACGATCATTCTTTTGGTTGTGCCGTTTTCATATGAAAACCCGCATTAAACATTGTTGGAATTTCTTTGAGACTAGTCATGGAGAAGGAGAACATGATGGTGTAGGGGCATGTATAAAACAAGCACTTCAAAGATATCAAATTGACCACTCTAAAAACTGACTTGTCTTAGGTGAACAATTTGTTCAATGGTGCATTGCTGCACTAAGCCATGAGACTAACCGATAAAGGGAAGTATGAAGGTACATGTACATGTATATATATACAAAATAACTTGCACACACACACACACACACACACAAACACACACAAACACATATATATAGAACTTTAATATGTACATGATTTAATTTTTATTGGATTTCTAATTTTAAACATTATTTATCACAATTATTATCTTTAATGGTATTTTGAATAACATATTTATATTCTTGTTTTAATTTTCCATATATATATTTTTTGGTATATTTGGGTCCAAGATGTAGATAGATTGATTGGAGATGACATTGAAATAATAAAAGGGACTTGAAAATTGCATTCAATTAAAACAAAGTTGTACAAAAATGTGTTTGCATTTGATAAAAGAAAATATTCTTGTTTTTGTCATGTTTGCATAGACAACATAGAATCCAATGATGTTTGTGAAAAAAAAATGTATGTAAAATATTGGCAACATATAGAACTAAATACAAAGGGAAAAATTTTCGTTGTAAACTTTGAAGAAATGTAATCAGAGGAGACTATAGTATCATATGAAGGTGATCGAGTTTCTGATCTTGTTAGAGAAGGTAACATTTCAATTGTTTTCAAATGATAGAGATCTAGAAATAGGTAATAAAGTTGAGTACACATTTTAATTTTAAAGTTAAATTTTCATGTTAATTATGATATAAATTTAAATGTAAGTTTGTTTTATTGTGTAGGAGATGTCTTTGTTGTAGTTGCACCTACTACCAACGATGAAAATGTGAAGTATTATTTGATGCGTTGCACTAAATGAAAGATGAAATTATTGGAAAACTATGATGATAACCTTTTTATATATGGTAGAGGGTCTATTATACTGAAAGGTTATTTTTTCCAACAAACTCATCAAGGTCGGGATTTTGTATACTTTCAAGACTATGAACTTGATATCATAAGTTGTCAATATAGTCACTTGGTGTGTGCAACACACATGAAGTTGATAGAATTTCAATTAAAGAAAAAATTGAAAATTAAGAAATGGAAAATGTCAAAAGTCGTTCATGAACGGATCATTGAAGATGGCATTCCATTAGAATTTTTTTTATTAAACTGCCCAATAATTTCTTCTCGTTCGATTCATTTTTTTGAACTTACAGAACTCAACTAAAAATTGAACTAGCCTTATGTAGATTATCTGGCCTTAAATTATTTCATACATTATCTGGTACAATTTGTCATAATGTCATTATTGAAAAATGTACGTCTTTGTGTATCTAGCATAGTTGATATAATGCAATTTTTAAGTTGTACGATTTTGTTTTAGATGTATCTATTAAGAAAATTATAATGTTCATTCTTGAATGCAAAATGTGTGGTACATGTTTTGTAATTTCTCGTTTACTATCAACTAAAAGAAGCTTTTCTATGTACATTAATTAAAAATGTTTGGTACTGGATATATGTTTTAATGCAATCCTAAATTTTTATGATTGTTTGACACATTTATGAACAACTAGAATTTTATGAATGTTTTTAGATATATACATCGATATGTATTGTACTTCAATCATTTTTACATATATTCAAATGTACTTCAATCATTTTTAAATATATTCATGAACTTAAATATGTAAAACCATCTATGATTGTTTTAAATGATATGTATGATCATGCAAAATGTACCTAAATATCACTTAAATAGTAGACATCCTAAAATTATATAACATTCACAAATGTTCAAATGCATAATATGTACCAATGTATGTATTAAATGTAATTTGAAATTTCCATCTAGATTCATTTTATATTTAACAAATAAAATGATAGCTTGAGTTTTAAAAACAAAACATTATATCACAACATTGATCACATGCCAAATGTAGTTCAACTATCCAAAATATACATGTATTTTGTAATTTGAAATTTCCATCTAGATTCATTTTATATTTAACAAATAAAATTACAACTTGAGTTTTAAAAACAAAACATTATATGACAACATGTGATCACATGCCAAATGTAGTTCAACTATCCAAAATATACATGTGTTTTATACTTTAAGATTTCCATCTAGATTCATTTTATATTTAACAAATAAAATGACAACTTGAGTTTTAAAAACAAAACATTATATCACAACATGTGATTACATGCCAAATGTAGTTCAACTATCCAAAATATACATATGTTTTGTAATTTGAAATTTCCATCTAGATTCATTTTATATTTAACAAATAAAATGACAATTTGAGTTTTAAAAACAAAACATTTTATCACAACATGTGATCACATGTCAAACGCAGTTCAATTATCCAAAATATACATGTGTTTTGTAATTTGAAATTTCCATCTAAATTCATTTTATATTTAACAAATAAAATGACAACTTGAGTTTTAAAAACAAAACATTATATCACAACATGTGATCGCATGCTAAATGTAGTTCAACTATCCAAAATATAAATGTGTTTTGTAATTTTAAATTTCCATCTATATTCATTTTATATTTAAAAAATAACAAAACAACTTGAGTTTTAAAAACAAAACATTATATAACAACATATGATCACATGCCAAAAGTAGTTCAACTATCCAAAATATACATGTGTTTTGTAATTTGAAATTTCCATCTAAATTCATTTTATATTTAACAAATAAAAAACCAACTTGATTTTTAAAAACAAAACATTATATCACAACATGTGATCAAATGCCAAATGTAACTATCCAAAATTTAAAATAATTCTTGATAAAAGTAAATGTAGTTCAACGATATCCAAAATGTAAAATATGTCCAAAATTTATATCACATGAAAAATAAAATTAAATATGTATAAAAATGTATAGAGTTACAAGTATTAAGTTATATAGAAAAGTAAATATGACTGCATAAAAAAGACTTTATATAGATAAGTAAATTTAAGACTATCTATCAAATAAAATGTTGAACATGTGCATCAACAATCAAATAGAGATGGGTCCAGTGTCTTTTCCAGCAACGTCACGAGCCTTGTTGTGCTATCCTCTGAAGAATGGGTACCCTGTACACAACATGTAACATTAAAATTTAATTTTTTAAAATTGAATGAGAATGTAGAACTTCATGTAAAAAAACAAATTGAAAAAAAAAAATCATGCAATACCTCATGTAGTTCTTTGTCCATTGTCTTGTGTTGGTCGTCCATCAATACATCCTCCATAGTAAATTTTACAACACACACACACACACACACACACATATATATATATATATATTAAAAATTTTCAAATGAAAATGCATAAACTAATTTACAATAATCTTAAAAAGAAAAAAAGTTTGACAACTTCGTGTTCAAATTGTGTGGATGTTCCTATCTCCATCATACACTTCATCACTAGAGTCCTTGAAGAACAAAATCATCACCACAAACCTAAAATTCAAAAATTTTAAAACTGTAAAATAACTCAAAATCTAGATCTCATTTTTTAATGAAACTTTTGAAATTCAATTTATAACTTAAACATATAAGTGAAAAATTGAATACTTGTGACGGTGGATTTGACACATCTCCTAACAGGGAAGAACAGGGTGGCTCCAAATGAAAATCATCTCCACAAACCTAAAATTCAAAAAAATTTAAAACTGTAAAATAAACCAAGATTTAGATCTCATTTTTGAATGGAACTTTTGAACTTCAATATATAACTTAAAAACGTAAGTCAAAAAATGAATACTTGTGACGGTGGATTTGGCACATCACCTAACAGGGAAGAAGAGGGTGGCGCCGAACAAAAATCATGTCCACAAACCTAAAATTCAACAATTTTAAAACTATAAAATAACTCAAGATCTATATCTCATTTTTTAATGAAACTTTCACTTCAATTTATAACTTACAGATTTAAGTGAAAAATTATTCATACTTGTGATGATGGATTTGGCACATCTCCTAACAGGAAAGAAGAGAGTACCTCCATTGTGAAAACATCGGATGGAATCAGAATCTGTTAACATTTAATTATACACATGTACATGTGTACACAATTATTTATTTTAAAAATATGTCATCATGATACCGATATAATAATAGATTAAAATAATTGTACATCATCATGAGCACTTTAAAAACACTAACATTTGCCAACATGTCATCTTGATTGTGAGAACCTAAAGCTTTGACCTTGATATTAAAATCTCCATTCATCAAACGTGTTAACTACAAATGGTGTTCACATATATGATAATTTTTTGTTAGATTAAAACATATAGAAATAAACATGTATATGTATTTATTACAAATTTTACATGTTAAAATATTCACCCTAACCATTAACACATACCGATCCCATGCCCTCTTCCTCGTGAATAATTAATTCCTACCAATCATTGCGACAATGTTTTGCATATGTTCTGAGCTCTTCAATAATCATGTTGTCTATCTCATCATCTGTATGATACAAAAAACTAGCACGTTCATTCTGTCATGCTCTTTTTTGATTCAGGAAAGCATCAATTCCACCAAGTCCATTCTGAACATTGTCTATGATGACATCCCTTTCTTCTTGAATAATTTGAGAAGTAGCATCCATCTCTGACTGCAAAGTTTCCACATGAAGAGGTCGACTTACCAATGGTGGCTCGGGGTGAGGCGACTCAACATCACACTTAGCGCCCCTACGGTCACATAATCGACCTTTCCCAGGACCAAAAAATTCATACAGAAGGTCATTATAATTGGGTTTCATTCTAAAAAATAATTATGCATAAAATTATTTTTCAAAATGAAGATAAACCTCGTTGTTCCATGGTAGTATTCCATAGGCAGCAAGGTGTCTATCATACAAATGGAAAACTATATTAGGGTGCTTGAAATATTTCACCTTAGGATCTTTATTTTCGGCCATTTTTTGAAATTAAACATAGACTTGGTCATTTCTATTGTAACTCTATGTTTAACATCCTCCCATGTATCAGGACCCGTCACTGTTTCCTTTATTTTCCTCATCACTTTTACAAAAGTATCAGTAGTTGGCCCAAGCTTTTTGTGCACATCTACAAGTGTGCTTAAAGAGTGAATAACTATTTCTAAGCTTTTTTTACTCTCAACAAGGAGTTTCAAAGACACAAGATCTTTCTTCAATTTTGAATAAATATGTTGACACCTTTGTAATGTGCATTGTTGGATGTTTGTTTCCCAAGATAAATCGTAAATGCCAAAAGGATAAGTCATGGTTTGTGTACGACCTTCTTCTTGAATAACGCATTATGGCATACATCTTTTTCGAGCAACATTTTCACCCTCTACATCAATATATAAAATTATGTATAAATAAAAAGACGTGAAAAAATTTGTACAAATTTATTTTTTAGCCATAAAAAAATTTATATAAATAATTTAACAAATTAGTAATTGAATGAAAACAATATTCATATTGATGGCCACCTCAAGATGGTTGGGCAGCATCATGCCCACCTTGAGATCGTTGAGAACCTGAATGACCATTGATTGGTTGAGAACCAACATGACCACCCATTGATTGGCCACCAGGGGAATGCATATCACCACTCTCACGCAATTGTCCAACACCTATTGATTGGGCACTAGGGGAATGTGTACCACCACCACCCTCATGCGACGAGAAGGAAGCTCCATAAAACAATATGAATTTATAATCAATTCAAAAATACGTACATACATATAAATACATGTAGATATGATTGATTAAATTGTGTGAACCATACCACGATTGTATGAACCATGGCCAAGCTCCATTGATGAAATAGATATCCTTGTCCTCCTAACTCTTAAAAAATAAAAAATGAAATTTATTAAAAAATAATTTAACTCACAAAATTGATAAAAAAATAAATTCCATATGTATACATGTATATACATGGGTATATATATATATATATATATATATATATATATATATATATTCAATAAAAAAATCAATTCCACATGTATCCATATATATAGAGAGATAAGATTATATATTCAAATGTCATTTAAAGCATGCACATTTAATATAAATACCATGAACATCCCTCAAGCCATGATCCCCCTCTTTCGTAGAGGTATGGGATTATACTGATGTTCATCTTTTATCCTCCATGATATATATATGGATATCTACAATGGACATTTACAATTATTTTTAAAATTACTATTTAAAATAAATTCAAAAGAATTGGAAAAATTTATGTAATTTAGTACACAAATGTTGAGCACAAACACAAATTATGTAAAACACAACTTTCAAAGCACAAATTGATGTGTAAAACTCAATTTAAACAAAAATGTGTTGAAGTCCTGCACATTTTATTTTAATAAAAAATGAAGTTCACCAAGTTGCACTGACATGGTGGGAGCACACTTGGTATATGATTGAAAAAAATACATGGTCATTAAAAATGACGCATTTATAAGTAAAAAACACATACATATCAAAGATATATTACAATGTCCATCAATAAATTTTGAAGGAGAGCATCTCAACAATAATTCATCTTTGAGAGATGAATCTTGAATTGGTATTGCCCCGTATAATACTAATTCATCTTTGACATGAAAATCTTGAATTGGCATTGCCCCACACAATATATCACTGGACATCTTATTAACATTTGCACAATATTTTATACTAAAAAATTGAAATTGTCTAACAACATTGTTTGTTTTTCCATGTAGTTGTTTTAGCCTCTCCTTCTTAACTTGGTACATGTCTTTCATCTAGTTGCACACAAGTTCAGAATTAGTGAAAATTACAATTCCATTTGATACATACACCCTAGTTGTTCCCAATTGTTTTTTGTTCTTTCGAGTATATTCATTTTCCTTTGGAGCACCTTGTTAGCCTCAATATTGTGAAGCATATATGTAATCACTTCTTTCTCTATATTGGGATAGCAAGAAAAATCTATGCATAATGTCCATTTTTCAACTATGTTTAGTGGGCTTTTTGATCCCTGAAAAAAAAAAAAAAATTTAATAAAATATATTAAATGAACATTTATTGCAAATTATGCATGGAAGAAATGACATGTGCATTGTTCCCAAAAACACTAGAAAATGTGTTAAAGTTTATGGGAGAAATGACATGTACATGGTTTCCAAAAACACTAGCATTTTCCTTAAAAATATATTAAATGAACATTTACTGCATATGCATTAAAATGTATGGGAGAAATGGAATGTAAATGGTTTGCCTTCAAGTTTATGGGAGAAATGACATGTACATGGTTCCCAAAAACACTAGCAAATGCCAAGTTTATGGGAGAAATGGCATGTACATGGTTTCCAAAACACTAGCATTTTCCTTAAAAATATATTGAATTAAGGTTTATGGGAGAAATGACATGTACATGGTTTCCAAAAACACTATCATTTTCCTTTAAAATATATTAAATTAAATTTTATGGGAGAAATAACATGTACGTGGTTTGTCTTAAAGTTTATGGGAGAAATGAAATGTACCATTAAGGGAATTTTGAGGTCTAAAATGGGCCTCCTAAGAAATGTGTACAGCCAAAATAAACTTTATAAGAACCAATAAGATTCAATATGATGATGTCAACCATGGGGGATGATTCACCTTTTTTAGAGTAAAAAAGTAAAAAGATTAAAAAAATAATAAAATAATAAAACTAGTTTTTCAACTTATTTCTCTAAGGTTTTACTCAAATTTTGAGCAGGAATACTCATTAGATGTAAAATTTAATTCCTCATTCAAGGAGTACCAATGTTACATACTTTCAATGGAGCTTGTTCCACGAAAAATGAGAAATACATGAAAAAATGTGATTGCAATAACGTTTTTCAGGTATTTCTCATTTTCTTGTAGTGGGGTCCATAAAAAATATGTAACATGAGTATTCCTTGGATGATGAATCAAATTCTCCATCCAACGAGTGTTCCCGCTCAAAATTTGAGTAAACCCATAGGGAGATAAGTTGAAAGTACGAGTTGAAAAAGTAGTTTTTCATTTTTTTCCCTTTAAAATATGATGATGTAATCTAATCTTATTTTATTATTTCCACTATTATTTTATATTTTCCTCAGGACACCCATTTTAGACCTCAAAATTTCCCTAATGCATGGTTTGCCTTAAAATTTATGGGAGAAATGACATGTACATGGTTTGTCTTAAATTTTATGGGAGAAATGACATAGAAATGGCATGTACATGATTCCCATAAACACTAGCAAGAGGGAGAAATGACATTGTACACTTTCAAACAATACTAACATTTTCCTTGTAAATATATTAAATTAAATTTTATGAGAGAAATGACATGTACATGGTTTGCCCTAAATTTTGCCTCAAAGTTAATGGAAGAAATGGCATGTACATGGTTTTCCTTAAATTTTATGGGAGAAATGACATGTACATGGTTTGCCTTAAAGTTTATTGGAGAAATAATATGTACATGGTTTCCCTTAAACTTTATGGGAGAAATAACATGTACATGGTTTTCTTTCAAGTTTATGGGAGAAATGACATAGAAATGACATGTACATAGTTTCCAAAAACACTAGAAAATGGGATAAATGACATTGTATGCTTTCAAAAAACACTAGCATTTTCCTTATAAATATATTAAATTAATTTTTACGGGAGAAATGGCATGTACATGGTTTGCCTTAAACTATATGGGAGAAATGACATGTATATGGTTTGACTTAAAGTTTATTAGATAAATGACATGTACATGGTTTGCCTCAAATTTTATGGGAGAAATAACATGTACATGGTTTGCCTTAAACTTTATGGGAAAAGTGACATGTACATGGCTTGCCTTAAATTTTATGGGAGAAATAACATAGAAATGACATGTACATGGTTCCCAAAAACACTAAAAAATGGGAAAAATGACAATGTATGCTTTCAAAAAACACCAACATTTTCCTTATAATAATATTAAATTAAAGTTTATGGGAGAAATCACATGTACATGGTTCCCAAAACACTAGCAAATGCCTTAAAGTTTATGGGGAAAATGACATGTACATAGTTTCCAAAAACACTAGCATTTTCCTTAAAAATATATTAAATTTAAAGTTTATGGGAGAAATGACATGTACATGGTTTTCCTTAAAGTTTATGGGAGAAATGAAATGTACATCGTTTTCCTTAAAGGTTGCCTTAAATTTTATGGAAGAAATGACATGTGCATGGTTTGCCTTAAATTTTTCCTTAAAGTTTATGGAAGAAATAACATGTACATGGTTTGCCTTAAAGTTTGCCTTAAAGTTTATGGGAGAAATGACATAGATGAATGAGAGAAATTTCTCCCATTTCCATGAACATTTCCATGAGAGGTGTTGGGCCTCAAAATAGTCTCTATTTTCACTCCATTATTCATCAATATCTTCACATTTTACCTTCATGTCACCTCCATTCCACCTCCATATCATTACATTCACCTCATTATTGGGTCATAACTATGTTTTTCCAAAGTTTATTAATTCTTAATATTTTAAAGTGAATTTATGGCTAAAACTTAGAAAATAATATGCTTATACTTATACCTAACAATTAGCATGAGTTTGTTGACATGTGTAGGCACAAAGGAAGCTTCCAAGACACCTTTATGTGGCCTTGGATGATGAAATTCGAATTTAAGAAGATAAACCTCATGGAAAAGATTATGGAGGAGATCATGGAGGATAGGGTTATGTGTCTAGATGGTTAGAGATATTAGTGGATGATCATTATGAGTTTGTTACTCCTCTCATTGTATAAATAGGAGTAACTCCTCCGTTCCAAGAGGAGGACTCTTAGAGCATTGTATCCAATTGATAATGGAATAGAATAAAGCTTCATTTTTCATATATTTCCATTATGTAGTTTTAGATGTAAATTGTGTTTATGGAATTTCTGTAGTTTTAGATATAGGTTTCCTTAATGTAGTATATGGAATAAATTGTCTTGTTCTTAAGATAATTGAGCTCACTCTAAAAGGATGAGAGAAACATTTTATTTCATATTAGATTTTGTTTCATTTCATTTCTTAGATGTTTAAGGATTTGTGTGTGATTGATGAATGAATTATAATGGAATACTTTACATGTCTCTTAAGTTAAGAGCTTCTTTCATTAATAATTTATCCATCTTAAGTTCTTGGTTTTAATCTCTGATTCATTAAGTGGTAATTGAGGTGAAAGTGGATTTCTTGAGTCGAGAACCATTTCAATATTATTCCTCTTTTTAAACTAATTGAGTTAGAGTTATAGAATATATTACTTTCAGCTTTTGAATAGCCTTGTCTTTATTTCAAGTTTCTGGTTTTATGACTGATTTCTCTATGATACTGTAGGGAAGGACAACCAGGACCTAAGTTAGGAGCCTGCTTATCTGAGAACTTCCCTTGCATATTATATTGAATCATAAACAATTTAGTTAGACATAGAGTTAGTTGCCTACTCCTGCATATATATTGCTGGCACCATCACAAGCTCACGAGTTTCCCTGGTCGATAATTTAATGCAACAATTTGTTCAAATAAATTGCCCAACATTTTGGCGCCGTTGCCGGGGATGGTGCTAAGGGATTAGGCATTAGAAATTTAATTTAGTATTAGCATTTTTCTTTAGACAAAATAATTTGTGAACCACGGTGTGTGGGATCTTCGCAAAGGAGTTTTAGTTGAATTTTACGATGTTTTAATGTTTAGCTAGTTTTCAAATTTCGTCATTTCAAAAACACCCCCACTGCATAAATAAAGGCAAATCAATGTTGAGTATGCTCTCTTCCTGCGCTTCGTGCGATCAGGAAGATCAGAAAATCAATTGATTTATTCAAATAAAAAAAAAAACTCTTGCTGAAAAATTGATTTGCGTACCGACCTTAACTGGAGACTGAAATCCTCCAATAAGAAAAGCTGGGTGGAGTAGAATGGATGCAGTAAATAGTGGGTAATTGCCTTAAGAGTTGATTAGTTCTCCTGAGAAAAAAAAAAAAAATCACAACTACGAATTTCACCTTTCATTGTAAACACATTGTCAAGTTATTGGCGTGGATAATAATCAAATATAGATCAAAGCTTTATCAAAATCCTTAATTCTTTACCTTCGTATCATGGACTCCATTACCATGCCACAGTGATTGATTTCTATTGTAGCTTTACGAAGTCACGTCGTTTTGACACGCGATTTTAAAATGGATTTTAGACAAAAATTAGATGAATTAAAAAAAACTGAGACATGGGTTTTCTCCAAAACGGGGGTAATTAGGTGACTCGTGAGAAATTTCCTGAAATTTGCAGCGGTTTAGGAGAAAATTGAGGTTCTTTCAATCCTACTTTAACATATTGCGCTCAGATCCGTTTTTTTTGCATTTCTTTTGGTTTGTTTTATATTTTTAGATTTAATTTGTTTTTGTTAATGTTATATGTTATGTTTTTATTTGTTTTAGTTCATATTTATATTTTAGTTTAATGTTGATTTGTTTTGATTTGTATTTGTTATAATTTCTTTTTATAGTTAATATTTGATTTGCTATGATTGTATTAATATATTAATATATTAATTATATTAATATGTTAATTATATTAATATATTAATATATTGTTATAATTATATTAATATAGTTCTAAATTTTTATTTTTTTTTATTTTTCTTTTGTTAATTGTAATTTGTTATAAGTTGATGTCTATGTTTGTTATTTAAGGTTTGTTATATTTGTATTAATATATTAATGTATTAATATATAATTATATATAATATTATATATTAGTATAATTATGTCATTGTTATAGTTGTAGTTTGTTATTATTTTTTTTTTAATTTGTTGTATATAATTGTTGTTATGTTTGTTGTTATATGATTGAATTAATATATTGTTAGGTTATGATTTTTATTTAAAAAAAATAAAAAAATAAAAAAATAAAAAAAAAAAATAAAAAAAAAATTGTGTTTTGTGACAGTAGTTGTTTTGAAGGATTTGAGGGGCAAATATTGGCATTTTATAAAGTAAAGAACATTGGCATAAAAAACTTTGGTGAAATGCATATTGAGAGAATAATGGAATTGGATGAAACCGCAACAGTTGGTACAAGGGAAAAATAAAAAATAAAAAATAAACACACTTTTCACAAAATTCACGCAGATTTGAAAATAAATAATGGAACACTTGGAAACAAATTTTAAAAAAATCAATTGGAGGATTCAATTCTATTTCGATAGCATCAAGATGGTATAAACTCATCACATGGTTCTTGTATGCTTTACAGAACAGAATTGCGAAGCACATTTCATGAGTTATCTGACAGGGAGTATTATTTTTCATGGTTATTTTTAAGAATGGATTGATTTTAATATCATGATTAAGTTAATTTCAACACTTTGATTGTCCTTAATTTGTTTTATTTGGTATGAAATTTTTGCGTAAGAATCATGAAGGAAATGCGCATTCCTTCTTGAACACACTTATGTTTCTTGCTGCCAAGTTTTTTTTACAGGTTACAGGATAATCAAGTGATCATTAAGGAGATTACATTGTAACGAAAATTGGTCTTCCAAAGACTAAATTCATGAAAAATTCTAAAGACAAATCCATATCCACAACCACTACATTGCACCTCCCTTTTTGCAAAAGATTTTAAATTCCACCAATTGTCAATCCATAAAGCATACCATTTCCATGTCCATTTTTCACAACAAAAGTTCTTATTCATTCACCATGCATTTCCATTCATCTATTCCTAACACATAAATAAAATCCAAGAAGTTTACTTACAAACTTCTTTCCATTTTCCATTTCCATTTCCATTTTCATACCATTTTTTCATTTCCACCAATAAAACACTGCTTCTATGCATATCATTGAGTCAAAGTCCTAGAGTCTAATTATCTTTGTAAAAACACCTAGAGGCTTGCATGCCTTAATGGCAAGTACTCTTGCCAATGAACAATGGGAGTACATTAATATCCCTTGTTCGTTGGATCTTGTAGGTGACTCGACCACGACAAATTTATTCGTACCTACAAAGATGTGTTAGGCATCCTGACTCCCATTGGAATCAATGGTGGGAGCTCTTGTGTTGGCTAGGGGCATTCATTAACGACCATTAAGTCAACAACTTCTTGCTATGTTCGACATCGACACATTTAATCACATAGCAAGATTTGTGCCATCGAGCGTTGAAGACTTGAAGACCCATATTTTGCAGCAGATGAAGCCAATTTCCATTCATTGTATTTCCATTCATGGTATTCGTTGTATTTCACTTGAGGACAAGTCAATAAATAAGGCTGGGAGGAAAATGTAACTTCTATATTTTGTATACCTTCCAAGCCTTATAGATTTTCAGCCATATTCAGCAAACTCATCGGATTCATCATCCAACAGCAGATACAACTTTCAGCCATGTTCAACAGACTCCTCAGATTTTTCATCTAGTAGCAGCGGATCCAGCAGCTGATACGACAATACAAATCCATCTTTCATCATTTTCACAACAGTTTGCAGTCACACATGCACGAATCTCACCTATTTTTGGAAGGGTAAGTTAAGGTATGCTATTTTCTAACTTTTAACCATTAAATTCCTTGAAATGTTAGAATAATAATTTTTGGAAAAAAACTATTCCACTGCTTTCATTCTCCAAAGCCATGGATTTAATGGGAAGGATACATTTATGTGCTTTGTACATTCATATCCACGAGTTATATATCACATTCTAAACCCACTTACCTTCAAAATATATTTACTATTACATGAGCATACAAATGGCTTTGTCTAAAGTATTTAAAAGTTAATTGGATGCCAATAGAATCGTGGTTGTTACACAAGAACCAACCATGATGCATTCCAACAAAAATACTCTGCCATAAAAAGCACATTATCATTATGCAAAGATCATACAATGAACGCAACAAACAAAATATGGTTGAAACATAAGAACCAACCAAGTTGTAGTTCATCAAAATAACGCTTTGCAAAAGTTAAGTAAATGATCTCATGCAGAGTTTAAGCCAAAGCTCAAGTACCAAAAAGTAATGTAATAGATTGCATGAGGACATGCAATACCTTCATTTTGGGGGTATGTTGGGCCTCAAAATAGTCCCTATTTTCACTCCATTATTCATCAATATCTTCACATTTTACCTTCATGTCACCTCCATTCCACCTCCATATCATTACATTCACTTCATTATTGGGTCATAACTATGTTTTTCCAAAGTTTATTAATTCTTAATATTTTAAAGTGAATTTATGGCTAAAACTTAGAAAATAATATGCTTATACTTATGCCTAACAATTAGCATGAGTTTTTTGACATGTGTAGGCTCAAAGGAAGCTTCCATGACACCTTTATGTGGCCTTGGATGATCAAATTCGAAGTTAAGAAGATAAACCTCATGGAAAAGATCATGGAGGAGATCATGGAGGATAGGGTTATGTGTCTAGATGGTTAGAGATATTAGTGGATGATCATTATGAGTTTGTTACTCCTCTCATTGTATAAATAGGAGTACCTCCTCCATTCCAAGGGGAGGACTCTTAGAGCATTGTATCCAATTGATGATGGAATAGAATAATGCTTCATTTTTCATATATTTCCATTATGTAGTTTTAGATGTAAATTGTGTTAATGTAGAATATGAATTTATGGAATTTATGTAGTTTTAGATATAAGTTTCCTTAATGTAGTATATGGAATAATTTGTCTTGTTCTTAAGAGAATTGAGCTCACTCTAAAAGGATGAGAGAAATATTTTATTTCATATTAGATTTTGTTTCATTTCATTGCTTAGATGTTTAAGGATTTGTGTGTGATTGATGAATGAATTATAATGGAATACTTTACATGTATTTCATTTCTTAGATGTTTAAGGATTTGTGTGTGATTGATGAATGAATTATAATGGAATACTTTACATGTCTCTTAAGTTAAGAGCTTCTTTCATTAATAATTTATCCATCTTAAGTTCTTGGTTTTAATCTCCGATTCATTAAGTGGTAATTGAGGTGAAAGTGGATTTCTTGAGTCAAGAACCATTTCAATATTATTCCTCTTTTTAAACTAATTGAGTTAGAGTTATAGAATATATTACTTTCCGCTTTTGAATAGCCTTGTCTTTATTTCAAGTTTCTGGTTTTATGAATGATTTCTCTATGATACTGTAGGGAAGGACAACCAGGACCTCCTAAGTTAGGAGCCTGCTTATCTGAGAACTTCCCTTGCATATTATATTGAATCATAAACAATTTAGTTAGACATAGAGTTAGTTTCCTACTCCTGCATATATATTGCTGGCACCATCACAAGCTCACGAGTTTCCCTGGTCGATAATTTAATGCAGCAATTTGTTCAAATAAATTGCCCAACATTTTGGCGCCGTTGCCGGGGATGGTGCTAAGGGATTAGGCATTAGAAATTTAATTTAGTACTAGCATTTTTCTTTAGACAAAATAATTTGTGAACCCTGGTGACAACAGGATCTTGGCAAAGGAGTTTAAGTTTGAATTTTCTGATGTTTTAATGTTTAGCTAGTTTTAAATTTCGTCATTTCAAAAACACCCCCCTGCATAAATAAAAACAAATCAAGCGATGAGTATGCTCTCTTCCTGCGCTTCGTGCGATCAGGAAGATCAGAAAATCAATTGATTTATTCAAATAAAAAAAAACTCTTGCTGAAAAATTGATCTGCGTACCGACCTTAACTGGAGACTGAAATCCTCCAATAAGAAAAGCTGGGTGGAGTAGAATGGATGCAGTAAATAGTGAGTAATTGCCTTAAGAGTTGATTAGTTCTCACAGAAAAAAAATCACAACTCTGAATTTGCTCTTTCATTGTAAACACATTGTCAAGTTGTTGGCGTGAATGACAATCAAATATAGATCAAAAGCTTTATTTCATTCCTTAAATTCTTTACCTTTGAATGCTGGACTCCATTACCATGCACAGCAATTGATTTCTATTGCCAAAAGCTTCACGAAATCGCATCAGTTTCAACACGCGATTTTAAAATGGATTTTCTGAGCAAACTAAGATGAATTAAAAAAAACTGAGACATGGGTTTTTTCCAGAACAGGGGTAATTAGGTGACTCGTGAGAAATTTCCTGAAATTTGCAGCGGTTTAGGAGAAAATTGAGGTTCTTTCAATCACAATTTAACATATTGCGCCCAGATCCGTTTTTTTTCCATTTCTTTTGGTTTGTTTGAAATTTTTAGTTTTAATTTGTTTTGTATTTAATGTTATATGTTATGTTTTTTTATTTGTTTTGATTCATATTTATATTTTTAGTTAATGTTGATTTGTTTTGATTTGTATTTGTTATAATTTCTTTTTATAGTTAATATTTGATTTGCTATGATTGTATTAATATATTAATATATTAATTATATTAATATATTAATTATATTAATATATTGTTATAATTATATTAATATAGTTGTAAATTTTTATTTTTTTATTTTTCTTTTGTTAATTGTAATTTGTTATAAGTTGATGTCTATGTTTGTTATTTAATGTTTGTTATATTTGTATTAATATATTAATGTATTAATATATTAATTATATTAATATATTATATATTGATATAATTGTATTAATTGTTATAGTTGTAGTTTGTTATTATTATTTTTTTTATTATTATTTAATTTGTTGTATATAATTGTTGTTATGTTTGTTGTTATGTTAAATGATTGAATTAATATATTGTTAGGTTATGATTTTTATTAAAAAAAAAAAAAAAAAAAAAAAAAAATAAATAAATAAATAAATTTGTGTTTTGTGACAGTGGTTGTTTTAAAGGATTTGAGGGGCGAATATTGGCATTTTATAAAGTAAAGAACATTGGCATAAAAAACTTTGGTGAAATGCATATTGAGAGAATAATGGAATTGGATGAAACCGCAACAGTTGGTACAAGGGAAAAATAAAAAATAAAAAATAAACACACTTTTCACAAAATTCACGCAGATTTGAAAATAAATAATGGAACACTTGGAAACAAATTTTAAAAATCAATTGGAGGATTCAATTCTATTTCGATAACATCAAGATGGTATAAACTCATCACATGGTTCTTGTATGCTTTACAGAACAGAATTGCGAAGCACATTTCATGAGTTATCTGACAGGGAGTATTATTTTTCATGGTTATTTTTAAGAATGGATTGATTTTAATATCATGATTAAGTTAATTTCAACACTTTGATTGTCCTTAATTTGTTTTATTTGGTATAAAATTTTTGCGTAAGAATCATGTAGGAAATGCGCATTCCTTCTTGAACAAACTTATGTTTTCTTTCTGCCAAGTTTTTTTACAGGTTACATGACGACAAAGCGATCATTACGGAGACTACATTGTGACGACAATTAGTCTTCCAAAGACTAAATTCATGAAAAATTCTCAAGACAAATCCATCTCCACAACCATTACCTTCCACCTCCCTTTCTGAAAAGATTTTGAATCCCATCAATTGTACATCTATAACGCATGACATTTCCATATCCATTTTTCACAGCAAGAGTTCTTGTTCATACATCATGCATTTCCTTACATCTTTACAAGCATATTTCCATTTTTCTTGTCATCATGATTCCCCTTCATTTCCGCCAATAAAACCCTGCTTGAGTCAAAGTCCTAGAGTCTAAGTATCATTAAA
This sequence comes from Pinus albicaulis, assembly GCA_034641835.2. Taxonomy (NCBI): domain Eukaryota; kingdom Viridiplantae; phylum Streptophyta; class Pinopsida; order Pinales; family Pinaceae; genus Pinus; species Pinus albicaulis. The sequence goes on along the minus strand of CM076584.1, from coordinate 306,664,518 downwards.
AAAACACCTAGAGGCTTGCATGCCTTAATGGCAAGTACTCTTGCCAATGAACAATGGGAGTACATTAATATCCCTTGTTCGTTGGATCTTGTAGGTGACTCGACCACGACAAATTTATTCGTACCTACAAAGATGTGTTAGGCATCCTGACTCCCATTGGAATCAATGGTGGGAGCTCTTGTGTTGGCTAGGGGCATTCATTGACGGCCACTAAGTCAACAACTTCTTGCTATGTTCGACATCGACACATTTAATCACATAGCAAGATTTGTGCCATCGAGCGTTGAAGACTTGAAGACCCATATTTTGCAGCAGATGAAGCCAATTTCCATTCATTGTATTTCCATTCATGGTATTCGTTGTATTTCACTTGAGGACAAGTCAATAAATAAGGCTGGGAGGAAAATGTAACTTCTATATTTTGTATACCTTCCAAGCCTTATAGATTTTCAGCCATATTCAGCAAACTCATCGGATTCATCATCCAGTAGCAGATACAACTTTCAGCCATGTTCAGCAGACTCCTCAGATTTTTCATCTAGTAGCAGCAGATCCAGCAGCTGATACGACAATGCAGATCCATCTTTCATCCACCATTTTCACAACAGTTTGCAGTCACACATGCACGACTCTCACCTATTTTTGAAAGGGTAAGTTAAGGTATGCTATTTTCTAACTTTTAACCATTAAATTCCTTGAAATGTTAGAATAATAATTTTTGGAAAAAAAACTTCACTTCCTTTCCTTTCATTGCCAAAGCCATCCGTTTAATGGGAAGGATACATTTACATACATGCTTTGTCACATTCATATCCACAGTTATATATCACATTCTAAACCCACTTACCTTCAAAATATATTTACTATTACATGAGCATACAAATGGCTTTGTCTAAAGTATTTTAAAGTTAATTGGATGCCAATAGAATCATGGTTGTTACACAAGAACCAACCATGATGCATTCCAACAAAAATACTCTGCCATAAAAAGCACATTATCATTATGCAAAGATCATACAATGAACGCAACAAACAAAATATGGTTGAAACACAAGAACCAACCAATTTGTAGTTCATCAAAATAACGCTTTGCAAAAGTTAAGTAAATGATCTCATGCAGAGTTTAGGCCAAAGCTCAAGTACCAAAAAGTAATGTAATAGATTGCATGAGGACATGCAATACCTTCAGTTTGGGGGTATGTTGGGCCTCAAAATAGTCTCTATTTTCACTCCATTATTCATCAATATCTCCACATTTTACCTTCATGTCACCTCCATTCCACCTCCATATCATTACATTCACCTCATTATTGGGTCATAACTATGTTTTTCCAAAGTTTATTAATTCTTAATATTTTAAAGTGAATTTATGGCTAAAACTTAGAAAATAATATGCTTATACTTATGCCTAACAATTAGCATGAGTTTTTTGACATGTGTAGGCTCAAAGGAAGCTTCCATGACACCTTTATGTGGCCTTGGATGATCAAATTCGAAGTTAAGAAGATAAACCTCATGGAAAAGATCATGGAGGAGATCATGGAGGATAGCGTTATGTGTCTAGATGGTTAGAGATATTAGTGGATGATCATTATGAGTTTGTTACTCCTCTCATTGTATAAATAGGAGTACCTCCTCCATTCCAAAGAGAAGGACTCTTAGAGCATTGTATCCAATTGATAATGGAATAGAATAAAGCTTCATTTTTCATATATTTCCATTATGTAGTTTTAGATGTAAATTGTGTTTATGGAATTTCTGTAGTTTTAGATATAGGTTTCCTTAATGTAGTATATGGAATAAATTGTCTTGTTCTTAAGATAATTGAGCTCACTCTAAAAGGATGAGAGAAACATTTTATTTCATATTAGATTTTGTTTCATTTCATTTCTTAGATGTTTAAGGATTTGTGTGTGATTGATGAATGAATTATAATGGAATACTTTACATGTCTCTTAAGTTAAGAGCTTCTTTCATTAATAATTTATCCATCTTAAGTTCTTGGTTTTAATCTCTGATTCATTAAGTAGTAATTGAGGTGAAAGTGGATTTCTTGAGTCAAGAACCATTTCAATATTATTCCTCTTTTTAAACTAATTGAGTTAGAGTTATAGAATATATTACTTTCAGCTTTTGAATAGCCTTGTCTTTATTTCAAGTTTCTGGTTTTATGAATGATTTCTCTATGATACTGTAGGGAAGGACAACCATGACCTCCTAAGTTAGGAGCCTGCTTATCTGAGAACTTCCCTTGCATATTATATTGAATCATAAACAATTTAGTTAGACATAGAGTTAGTTGCCTACTCCTGCATATATATTGCTGGCACCATCACAAGCTCACGAGTTTCCCTGGTCGATAATTTAATGCAGCAATTTGTTCAAATAAATTGCCCAACAAGAGGTATTCATTTCTCCCATTTGCAAATGGGGTAGCAAGCTAAGTGGGCTTGATTGTGGGGAAAACTCCATAGTTAAGCGTGCTTGAGCCAGAGGCGTTCTGGGATGGGTGACCTCCCAAGAAGTCCTGGTTATCGGGTGCAAGCCCCAAAAGTGATTATTGATGCTATGTGATTCATTTTCACTAGTTTCAATCCCACTTCTTCACCCTTGTGAGCATCACCTGATGCAATGAGTGCTAAGTGGACTATTCTAAAATCGTGAGAAATTAGTCAGTTACGACTACCTCTCATGGAAATGGCCATAGATGAATGACTTACTTAAGGCATTTGAATCTCAAAAATCATATCTAATGTACATGGTTCCCAAAACACTAGCAAGCGCCTTAAATTTTATGGGAGAAATGACATGTGCATGGTTTCCAAAAACACTAGCATTTTCCTTAAAATATATATTAATTAAAGTTTATGGGAGAAATGACATAGAAATGAAATGTACATGGCTTTCAAAACACTAGAAAATGCCTTAAATTTTATGGGATGAATGACATGTACATGGTTTCCAAAAACAATAGCATTTTCCTTTAAAATATATTAAATTAAAGTTTATGGGAGAAATGACATGTACATGGTTTTCCTTAAATTTTATGGGCGAAATGACATAGAAATGACATGCCTTAAATTTTTCCTTGAGTTAATGGGAGAAATGATGTGCACATGGTTTGCCTTAAAGTTTATGGGAAAAATGACATAGAAATGACATGTACATGGTTCCCAAAATGCTAGCAAATGACTTAAATTTTATGGGAGAAATGACATGTACATGGCTTCTAAAAACGCTAGCATTTTCCTTAAAAATATATTAAATTAAATTTTATGGGAGAAATGACATGTACATGGTTTTCCTTAAATTTTATGGGAGAAATGACATATACATGGCTAGCCTTAAAGTTTACCTTAAGTTTATGGGAGAAATGAATTGTACATGGTTTTCCTTAAAGTTTGTCTTAAATTTTATGCGAAAAATGAAATAGAAATGACATGTACGTGGTTCCCAAAACACTAGCAAATGCCTTAAAATTTATGGAAGAAATGACATGTACATGGTTTCCAAAAACACTAGCATTTTCCTTAAAAATATATGGTATGAAACCAGCTCCAAAAATAGAAGAAAAGAGAGATCAACACCTTAGAAATCATCCACTTCGAGGGGGCAACCTCCAGTACATTACATAAATGAACAATTCTTGGATGATACAAATGACAAAACCTCCTTTTATATATAGGGGTCCATGGGGTCACAATATAATCCTAGTCAACCTAACAATAATAATGTAAGGGAACAATAATAACAATATGGGGGTTACAGGGGTAAAACAATAACAATAATAGGGTTACACTAATAACAATAAGGGACTACACTAGTAATATGGGGACCTAACATGCCCCTCTCCTTCAAAAAAGTGTTATCCTCAACTCTTGAGTAGCTCTGGATGCTTCTGTATAAAATTCTCATCCCCCCATGTAGAATCTTCAATGGGTAGGTTCTTCCACTTGATGAGATACTCTGAAATTGATTGATTTCGTAGTTGTGGAGTTCTTATTTCCATGATTGTTTGAGGTTCCAATATGATTTTTCCTTCCTCATAAAGTTCTGGCAATATTTTTTGAACTAGAATTTTGTCACCTATAACCTTCTTTAAGCATGAAACATGGAAAACTGGATGCACTCACGAAGAAGAAGGAAGCTCCAATTTGTATGTCATAGTACCAATATTTTGCAACACCTTGTAAGGACCATAGTATTTTGGTGATAATTTATTATTCTTCTTAGCTTGCTTGAGGGATATTTTTTTGTATGGTTGTTGCTGTAAAAATAACCAGTCTCCTACATCAAAACTTCTCTCATTGCGGTGTTGATCTGCCTATTGTTTCATTCGATTTTGTGCCAAATTGAGGTTACCCTTTAAGAGTTGGAGAACTTGTTGTTGATGCTCGATGTGATCTTCCACTGCTTGCACCTTAGAATTTTCTCTTAAAGATGATGTGATGGACGGTGGATGATATCCATAAAGTGACATAAATGGGGTCATTTTTGTTTTAGTATGGAAGGAAGTGTTATACCACCATTCAGCCAGAGGTAACCACTTGACCCATTGTGTTTGTTTATCAGATACAAAACAACGAAGATATCCTTCCAAAAATTTGTTCACTATCTCATTTTGACCATCAGATTGAGGATGATAAGATGAGGTATGAGCTAGTTGAGTACCCAAACAAGAAAAGAATTTCGTCCAAAATTTTCCAGTAAAAATGGGATCTTTGTCGCTTACCATAATCTTTGGGTTTCCATGTAGCTTTTGAATTGTTTCCATAAATGCAGTAGCAACTGTACTTGCTTTAAATGGATGAGATAATGCACAAAAGTGTGCATACTTGGTAATTCTATCAACTACCACCATGATGACACTCTTTCCTTCAGACTTAGGTAAACCTGTGATAAAATCCATTAAAATCTCCTCCCAACGTTGATATGGGATGGATAAAGGTTGTAGAAGTCCCGGGGTCTTAATTGTCTCAACTTTATTTTGCTAGAAAACCAAACATTCTGCCACAAAATTTTGAATATCATATTTAAGGCCATCCCAAAAATATTCTTTCTTCACCTTGTGGTAATTTTTTAGAAATCCCGAGTGTCCTCCTAAAGGAGAAGTGTGCAATTCCAAAATAATCTTTTGTTTTAGTTGGGAATTCTTACAAATATATAAGAGATCTTTGTACCATAAGGAATAATTTTTTCAACTAAATGTATCAGATGTACTAGAATCTTTCTTCAACATTTGAATCAGTGTCCACACTTCTTCGTCTTTCTTCCATTCATCCCTTACTTCGGTTATCCAATCTGGTTGAATAATATAAATTGCACAAAGCAATGCTTCCACCTCTTCATCCTTTCTTGAGAGTGCATCTGCAACAACATTTAGCTTCCCTTTTTTTTAGATGATTTCAAAGTCATAACCCAACATCTTTGTGACCCATTTTTGCTTCTCTTCTGAAGATAGTCTTTTTCCAAAAAGTGTTTAAGACTATCATGATCAATTTTTACCTTGAAGTTCCTTCCCATTAGGTAAGGTCACCATTTTTTTAGTGCATGTAGTATTGCCAACATTTCCTTCTCATAAATAGATTTCTATAAATACTTTCCTTTGATTGGATGACTTTCAAAAGAAATGGGTCTTCCTTCTTGCATTAAAACAACACCAATTCCATTTCCTGAGGCATCACATTCAACAATAAAGGTTTTTTGAAGTCTTTCGTAGCTAAGACTCATACTAGGAACATTGCCTCTTTAAGATTTTCAAAGGCCTTAGTTGTTCCAAGAGTCCATGAAAATGCATCTTTCTTCAATAGTTTTGTTAGAGGTGCTACTATTCTCCCATTACTCCTAACAAACTTGCGATAATACCTTGTTAACCTGAGAAATCCTCGCAACTTCTTTATGGTTGTGGAGTGATCTGAATGGATTGTATTAGTTATGATGTGCTAAGTATCCAAATAGTAATAATATTGTGTGCATAAGGTTCTTCTTAATTTGCAAGTTAAACAAATAGTTCTAGTTTTGTTAAACAGATTTCTGTGTGAGGATTGATTAAGTATTTTAACTATTTATCAATGTATAAAAATAAATAACAGCAAAATAAAACATCACATAACACATTACTCAGCAAATTTTTGAAGTAGTTCACTCCTCCTAGACTACATCTGCTGGTCCAGCTCCCAATGGCATGTCCCTCATGTATTAACTTGCTAAAAATGTAACTAAAGTGAAAATAAGCCTCAATAGGAAAAACTCTCTATAAAATCAGCTTTAGAAGGTATGAAATAGCCAGAGATGACTATTCATTTACATAAAAAAGATAAAGAAAGCCCAATACACTTCCTTCTCCATGATGTCCCTGATGGCTCCTTGATCTCCCTCAAAGCTAAAACTACCGAAGATGACCTCTGTTCGACCTGAAACTTGTGTCAAACTTCTCAGAATGTCGATAATAACCAAAATTGACTATTTTTTCACCCAATTTGGTCGAATACTGAAGGAGTTAGAACAAAAAAAAAAATTCCCAGTGTCCCTTGAAAACCTCCTCCAAAATTGGATGGACTCCAGTTAAAAGCGCCAAAATTGGCCAAACTCTGAAATTGGCAGAATGCGCTCCAAAAATGTGGAACTGTTAGGGGTTAAATTAAATGTTGGATAAGGTGGTCACATCTCACATTTCCACCAGAACCGTCGAGTAAACCGCAAACTCATCCGTAACAATAAATGCTTTGAGGGGCGGTGGCCACATGGCCCGTCCTAACCACGTGGCAATCACTGGAGGTTAAGCACTTGGACGCGGCGTGAGGTTCTGTGAAGTGGGGGCTGGCCCCCTTGCCACCGGCGCGAATCAACGTAATGGTTTAAATAAATGTGACAGACATATAGGTTAAGTGACATAGTGTAGCCAAGACGGTGTGCGCACTTGCTTGCAAAGATGAGGACTCAGGTTCAAACCTCGTAGACACATTAAAATTTTTCTATACCATATTCTCTCTGACCTGGGGCCACGTGGCAGCCTTTGGGCTTGCCACATGGAACTCGTTAATTGGCCAATTTACCAAAAAAAGTCAAACTTTCCACCAATACAGCCTTGCCACATGTCAATTCATGATACACCCAAACATAATATTCCTTGGAATATTTTTTTAATTTTTTTCCAAAAAATAAAATTCAAACTTAGTCAACTCATTTTTGGAGTTTATTGGGTGATTTCAAACCTCAATAACTTCTGCATATGACCTCGGTTTTGAGAACCATTCACAGCGCCAGAATTGCAGCGACGATACCTTTCCAGTCGTTAAAATTGCAACCATTTCTGAGGACTTTCATTTTTTGAGCATATTTTAAAACTTGGACATGATCTCCTGATCATGGGGAATTTCAATTCCTTAATGGATTTAATTTTTTTAGGGTCTACCTTAACACCCTCGTGAGATATAATATGACCTAGATATTCCACCTCATGTACTACAAAGAAACATTTGGATGTTTTTGCATATAATTGTTTCTCCTCCAATAGTTTGAGCACCATGTCAACATGTTGAACATGATACTTCCAAGACTTGCTGTATATTAGCATGTCATCAAAAAATACTAGCAAAACTTTTCTAAGGAAGGGTTTGAAAATGGAATTCATCAACCCTTGAAATGTATAAGGTTCATTGGTAAGACCACAAGGCATGACCAAAAATTCATAATGACCCTCATGAGTTCGAACTACTATTTTCGTAATATCTTTAGTCTTCATTCTAACTTGATGATATCCTGAAAGAAGATCCAACTTGGTAAAATAAATTGCGCCATGTAATTCATCCAATAATTCATCAATCACAGGAATGGGAAATTTATCTTTAATAGTGAGCTTATTGAGCTCCCTATAATCCGGACACGTGCACCATGATCCATCCTTATTGTGCACCAATACTACTAGAGCAGAGAAAGAACTTTTACTAGGTTGAATTATACCAGCCTCTAACATTTCTACAATCATATGTTTAATTTCTCTCTATCAGACATAAGGATATCTATAAGGCCTGATGTTTGGAGGAACACTTCTTGGAATCAAATTAATAGCATGATCATGACCACGAATATGTGGGAATCCTTTGGGAGTTTCAAACACCTTGGAATGATTTTCCAAGACTTTTTTTAGATCTTGAGAAATAGATGATTTTGATGTTCAAACTTCTAGTGAGCATAATTGTGCAATTACGCCTCGTTGTTCTTTCTTTAGAAGCTTTTTCATGACATTAGAGCTTATTATATTTCTCGGCTTCTCTGCGATACCCCGTAATTCGATTTCCTTTACTTCGGAAAAAAAATTCAATAAAAGTTCTTGAAAATTAAAAGCTACCATCCCCAAAAATTGTAACCATTGTACTCCTAGTACAACATCAACACCTCCCATCAGAATGGAAAGCATTGGACTATTCAATACATATTCCCCCGTGGTTAGCTTAATATTATGGAATTTTCCAGAGAAATTTATAGTTCCTCCATTTGCAACCATCACTTGACATTATGGTGCTGGGTATAGGAAATAATTCAATTCCTTGGCTACCTTACAATGAATAAAGTTATGGGTACTACCTGAATCAATCAACACTATTACCTTTTTCTTCTTCATATGTCCTTCTATCTTGAAAGTTTAAGGAGTTGTAATTCCTTCCAATGCATTACATGATATGGTTAGACTCATTTATTCTTCTTCTAGGGTTGGTTCCTAGTGTATATCCTCATCTTTTGAACTTTATTGTTCATTTTCTTCCTCCTCTTCACAATCTATGTAAAATAATTTCTTCTCAGCACACTTATGACATTTAGTGTATTTTCTATCATAACTGTAGAAAAGCCCTTTTTCTCTTCTTTTTTCCAATTGTTGTGGTGTCAACCTTGTAGGTTGTGGAAGTCTAGGAGTAGCAACACTGCCATCTTTATAGATGTGAGTGGTAGGCTTCCTTGTCGCCATAATTTTACATTCAATTTTTCTTGCCAACTTCAATTCCTTCTCCAATAAATCAAGTTCCCAAACACGAACTTCATGTTGGATGTTAACCCTTAAAGTCCCTATGAAGACATCAATCTTGTGTTCTTCTAGAATATTAGTTACCGTTATATTCAATTTTTGGAAGTCCTCAATGTGCTCCACCACTGAACCCTTTTGTTTGAGATTTGTCAATTGGCTAAAGAAGGTGTTGCTCTTTGTATCCTCATAATGTGCTATCATTTCCTTTGTAAAAATTGACCAAGTGATAGTTTTTTTACGGGAGAAAAGCCATTGATACCATACAAATATATTTTGTTCTAAATTCAAAGTTGCAATGGGTACCTTTTGTGTGTTTTGCACATTATTGAGATAAAAATATTGCTCCATCTGTAGTATGCATGTTACGGGATCCTTTCCATCAAACTTCCTCATATCCATATTTGGAATATGGTGGTTCTTCCATCCAACATTAGAGTTTATAAAATCACGATTAACATTTATTTTGTTCTCATCAGAAGTTTGCTCTACTATATTTTCGGAATTAGGAAACATTTCTTGTATCAACTTTGTCAAACCTTCCATGTCTACTTTTAGATCATTCTTCATGTTTTCCATGTTGTATTTCATTTTTTCTTCCATTTCATCCATATTAGCTTCCATGCATTTCTTCAAACCATCCATCTTCACTTCCACGTCTTTCTTCAAAACTTCCATTTCATTTTTTGTTGCTCTTTGCGAGAGCAAAATTTGGTGCACTTGCTCTTGTAATTTTGATAGATCATGTTGCAATTATTCATCTTCATGAGTCATAGTAGAGTATTCTGAGGGCTTAATGGGTGTTGAATTATTTTTAGGGGGCATTTTAGAACCCAATACAATGCTCAATAAGCCCTTGGAATCACTTAAAACTAATTTTTCAAACAAGACTTATGCAATTTGAAAAAAAATACACACCATTTTCTTGCTTTTGAGGAGCTCGATATTGAAACTGAATTATCTCTATAATTGTAGATCTTCAATATTTTAAATTTGGTCCTATTGTATCCCTTTGAATATTCTTTTGAATTCCACAAGTATGACCTGATTTGGATACTTCAAGGCAAAGTTATGCCGAATCTCCCACAATGACCTAATTATGGACTAGTTTAGTAGAGCGCACTCATACGGTGTTCCACGTCTCAATTTTTCCTCCTTCGGTTGTGAAATTGATACAAAGGAAACTACAGTCCATGTACTTGCATCCACCTTTTATGGAATTCCAAACTGATGCTCAGTGAAAGAGTTATGATGATTTTCCCAAGGTCGCCTCTTTAAGATGAAATTTGGGAGCCTGAAAAAACCCTAACTTCCACAGATCATATCTCCGAAAATATTGCGAACGAAGATCTTAAATTTTTACAGGAATTTCCCCAGGATTTTGGGTTCGCTCTATAAAAATTTCAACTTTTGAACCTTCGTAGAAAATTCCACGATGACCTGTTTAGGTGAAATTGGGGATCCTAAAAAAATCCTAACTTCCACAGATCATATCTCCTAAAATATTGTGAACCAAGATCTTAAATTTGTACACAATGTTGCTCAAGATTTCAGCTTCACTTTGAAAAATTTCAGCTTCTGAACCTTCATAGAAAAAAATTTATAGCAAAAATTCCATGATGAACTATTTGGAGCAATGAAACCCTAGAATCCAAAGCTCTGATACCAAATGTTATGAAACCAGCTCCAAAAATAGAAGAAAAGAAAGATCAACCCCTTAGAAATCAACCACTTCGAGGGGGGAACCTCTAATACATTACATAAATGAAAAATTCTTGGATGATACAAATGACAAAACCTCCTTCTATATATAAGGGTCCATGGGGTCACAATATAGTCTTATCCGACCTAACAATAATAATGTAAGGGAACAATAATAACAATATGGGGGTTACAGAGGTACAATAATAACAATAATGGGGCTACACTAATAACAATAAGGGACTACACTATTAATATGGGGACCTAACAATATATTAAATTAAATTTTATGGGAGAAATGACATGTACATGGTTTGCCTTAAATTTTGCCTTAAGTTTATGGGAGAAATGACATGCACATGGTTCTCCTTAAAGTTTTCCTTAAATTTTATGGGAGAAATGAAATGTACATGGTTTCCAAAAACACTAGCATTTTCCTTAAAAATATATTAAATTAAATTTTATGGAAGAAATGACATGTACATGGTTTGCCTTAAAGTTTATGGGAGAAATGAAATTTACATGGTTTTCCTTAATGTTTTCCTTAAGTTTATGGGAGAAATGACATGTACATGGTTCCACTAAAATCCAGGGCCAATGTTCCACCTACAGGGTTGAGAGTATCTGGTGTTCAGGCCTCGTCTTGAGTCTCCATAATATCATATCTATGGTGCTAAAAATACAAAACACAAATGGTCATCTAATGTAATATAAAATAAAATGTTGTTATATTCAAAAAATTATGGTCAGTTAGATATATTTAAACAATATATTGGCACGTTACCTCATGTTTTTGGTGTCAATAGTATTTGAAAAATAGTTTTCTGCCACACGTTTTGGGTTGATTTGAGAATTTTCAAAACCTGTCCATATAAATCATAACACTGGATTTGATATCTGCAATGTTGGACGGTGATGCAAATACTCACATACAAAAGGAGATTTTTGCAACTGTATATGTTGTACATTCTATATTATATTGTATATCTATTGGAGTACAAAATGGTGGTGGGTAACAATAGGTAAGGTTTACAAAATCTAAATTAATACTTAAGGTGGATGGAGTGTTAGGTGAACATTTCAAAATCTAAAGTACAAGAGAATATAATACAATCTAGACGAAGTCTTGTAGACATTACAACACTAATACTAATAGTTTTTTGTCAATGTATTTTTGTTCTTCTTGTGTTATCTTCATTCACAATTTTATGGATAACATGAAAAAAAATATGCATTAAAATTTCAATGGAGTGTGTAGTGATATAATAGTTGGAAAAGGGGGGGTTTAGTTTAATGTATACATGCATCTCCACAGTTTCCTTCCAAGGCACAAGAGCCATGATCTCAGTTTATTGTTTGATTTGAAGAACATAAAGGTGTGATCAGTAATGCAGTAATATATAGAGGTAATAAGAGTAAACAAGCTCATTTAAGATGTAACTAATAAATAGTGAAAGAAACATAGATAGAAAAAAAAAGAAACTGAGGCAGCTACCCACTTAAAGAGATCTCACTGTATCTAACTGTATTGTATATAGGGCTTGCTCCTTTATCCAAAAATCAGTGAAAAACTCTATGCACCATGCTTACAAGCAAGAGCATATGCAAACAATATTAAGAAACAAAAAGTTATGAAATTACTATCCAAACAGTCCCAGTCGTTTAGTAAACTAGAAAACAAGACAATAATACCTCACTAGGAACCTCTCTTTGTCTATTTTATAAAAATTCTCTATCAAAAAAGGATCTCAAAGAATCTAGCAACCATAAAATAGGTGACTTTTGTAGTGCACTCCATTTATCAACCAACATCTCTGTTGATATCCTATGTAACTAACAGTCGGCACTCCTGTCTATTATATAAACAGTCTCTATCAAAGAAGGATCTCAAACAATCTCGTAATCATAAAATATGTGACTATTGCAACGCACACTATTTATCAATCAACATCTCTTTTGATATCCTATGTAACTAATAGTCAGCTCTCCTATCTATTATATAAACAGTCTCTATCAAAGAAGGATCTCAAAGAATCTAGCAATCATAAAATAGTTGACTACTGCAATGCACACTGTTTATCAATCAGCATCTCTGTTGATATCCTATGTAACTAACAGTCGACACACCTGTCTATTATATAAAAAGTTTATATCAAAGAATGATCTCAAAGAATCTAGCAATCGTTAAAATAGGTTACTGTTGCGACACACACCATTTATCAATCAGCATCTTTGTTGATATCTTATGTAACTAACAGTCATCACTCCAGCACACTAGTATTCGGCTTTGAGAATAAAAATGAAGAAATGACTCAAATTCAACCATGGAGTGATGTCATCCGAGGATCAACATTAGCCAAGAAAACCAGGTATGTGCATAAGTTTAAATTGGTATGTTTATTCATGACCTTAAATGAAATAAATATGTTGTTAGAAATGAAAATATAATGATAGGTTCGATAAGATGGATGTATACTAATGTTTAATATCTACGTGTATACATGTATGTCTAGTGGATTTGCTCTGTGCATGTGAAAGTTGTGTGAAGACAATTATTTCTATGTTGTGAACCAGTGCTTTGTGAACCAGAAGTGTTGGAATTCATTAAAATTGATAAAGGTAATTTTTCGGCTTAGGCAAAGGTATTTTATGATTTATATTTGCGAGCTAATAACTGAGCAATCTAGCCTTTTGTTTCTCTAAAAAAAACTTACTTGGTATAGTGTTGGTTAAAAGACTTGAGAGGTCACAAATTCAACATTTTCTATGCTTGGTTCCCTAATTGAACCCACTATGGAGACTATGTATGACTAGTCTTTTAAAGCTTATTGCAATGGAACTATTGAAATATTTCAATATGAAAATGAGACTCATTCAGGTCATATTTTTCTAATTCCAACAAAAACAACTTTGAAGTACCACCAATTTACTAATACTGAAACTAAAACAAAAATAATGTCTTTACATTTTTTATGATTTCAGAAACCAATGCCTTCAAAATCTACGATGGCCATGTTATCACTCCACCGGATCTCCAAGGCTGAGAAAGAGTCCAACAAAGGTAACCACATACCAATATTTTTTCTTGGTAGCTAGCCCTACCAAACCAGAGAGGGATCTCTCCACAAAATCACAGCCAAGAGGGTTGGATGAATAGGGTTTTAGGGTAGGTATAATTACAGAGGGTTTGTTTGTTTGAATTTGGTTGTTGGATGAGAGGATTAGGTCAAAGAGGCTAGGTCAGGGAAAATAAGATTAAAATTGCAAACATTCAATGGGGCAAGGCAAGTAGGCACTCTAACACTTTAGGTTTCTTAGGTGAGATGGATCAGACTGGTGAGGTGTTAAAAAGAGCATGACAGTGCATGAATTCCTTTTAAACTGAATAAAATGAAACAAACTATGGTGATTTTCCAAAAACAGAGCATAAGAGATGTATTTTTCTTATCTTACATGAAAATCAACATATCATAGAGGTGAAATGAATCATGGAGAGTAAAAAACATTCATACATATGCAACATAAGAAGAAACTATGTCAAAATTCAATACGACAGGTATCCCAAAGAAATAGTTGCAACTCGTTCATTAATTTCCCGCCAAATCTGAATACACTAGAGTCTCTGATCAATACAATAGCATCCAACCTCTCAAATGAGTGAAGAGGTGAAATATATAGACATAAAACAACTTCTCCCAACCTCAGGGGTCGAATCCTTGAGTTGAGAAGCTGTTCCACATAAGACTGAACTGAAAACCTAGAGTGTAGGCATGTCAAACTGACTTATCCCTAACTTTAGTGAAACTAATTCATTCATCCTCAAAAATAATTTTACCTAATGTATTTACCCCTAGGTAACTCAAAATTATCATAATTACATTTACATCCATCATTTACATGAGTTAAAATCATGATTTTCCATGGTGAAACTCAGAAAACTGAAAATTTTCAAAAATATCAGTCCTGGTCAGGTGCGCAACACCTTTGGTCTGTGCGCAGCGCCTTTGGTCTGTGCACAGCGTCATCTTCAAGCCAGGTTTTGTGGGGGTTCCCGATGTCCAAATTGAGCTCAGGATAGTGTTATGTGGAATTATGGATTGTGGATAAAACACATTCCCTAAATGTGGTGCTATGCATTTAGAACAACAGATCAAAGACTTTGCAGACACTTTCTCTAAAAGTAAATAACCACACAAAATGATAGACGAACTTACTTGTGATCCAAGCGCTTCCTATTCTCCTTTTTTCACTCTTGTTGTAGCTTCCAATCCAAATTTGATTGGTAGACTAGTTCCTGCAAGTATAAACACTAAACAAAAAATATATTGCAATATACATATGCCTATTTGTCTTAATCAGTTAAATCAATGAAACATGTAACATATATATCAGTTAAGAATCCATGATATTAAAAGTAGAAACACAAATAGATACATATATGGGAAAATAAGCTGCAATATTTATTAATGGATAGAAGGGGGAGGTTACAACCAACAATCGATTTGATGTCACCAGCTCCATTATCATCCCAGCCTCATCACAATAAACATCTCACCATCAGCATATAATTCCTATCACACACTCAATTGAGAATCCAACAACATTTCTTTACCAAATTTATTCCTTCCCTAGCACTAGGATCTGTGCTCAATTTATAGGGCAACTAGAGATAGTTTCTCAATCAATGTCTTTCTAATAATAGGCAAGACATGTTGCCAGGCTCAGAGGTGTTATATGGACATATGGATTCGAAGTTTGACACATATGGACTCTTCTAGAAGGCACTGGCCATGTGGAGATTCCAAAACAATGAGAATTTTGCTCCCATTTGACCAACACACTCTTGAATGTCGGGAAGTGCCTGCAGAGCACCCTTGAATGGAGGTAACTTCATATGCAAAGTAGTTAGTCCCTTAAGAGGCTGCGATAGTGAGCTCAAAGGTGATAAAACATGTACTTCAAATCTTGGAAACCTTGCAATGGAAGTCATGGATGGTTTGTTCTTGTTCTTGTCTTAGGGCATGTATCAATTGAAATGATAGGGGATGATAGACCCTCTTTCATTGCTTTTGGGGATGATGTCCATTTTAACCAGGTCATTGGGAATGATGCCCAAATTGACCTATAATAGCTACCCCCTAAAGCATGAAGCTAGAATAATAACAATATTTGTTGAATGAGATGCTTTAGACTGTGATGGGATGGAACTGAAGCGGAGTGGTGACCTGCATCAATCTTACAATACATTACATCATGATATATCCTCTTGATCACGAAATTTTGAGGGAAGGCATTCCCATGCTCAACATATAAACTATCTAATAACATGTACATAGTGTAGAAAGTTGTCTACATTGGAATGTTGCCCAATACAAACATGCCTACAGATACAGGCCCATGTTCGTATGACGATCCATATGTAAGGTCACCGTACAGATGATGTTTACAAAAATCCTAAAATTGCAGCCCAGATGGTTGAAACTAGATCCGTGGTCTTCATATCTCATTCACTCGATCGTTCAGGTACAAGTCTAGCCATGTGAATATATAATTTGTAGTCGAACATGGTAAGACATCGTTTGAGTACCAGCTAATGATGTGAGTTGTTAACAAATGCGAGAGAACCACCATTTATGTTAATGGCCCTCAAGGTACTGCAGTACATTTTGTAAGGCATGAATAGATGATTTGATGTCGAATTCCAAACAAAATCTTTCAGTCAAAAGTCCGGAAGTGAGGATCTTGTCGAAGTTGTCACAAGCCTCATGGCACCAAAAGATGATGTTTCTAAGTAAAATTCTTGGATGATGATTTGACGTCGAAAGGAAGTCACTTTATTGTGAAACGAGAGTTACTAATTTTGGAGACAAAATGTGACTTGATATAGCAATGTTCACAGATGACTGTCATGATAATGAATTTTTATGAGTATTGCAGAAGGATGAGTATTCATTGGATGACTTCTTTTGAACATATCGGTGACACTGAGATGAGTTGGGAGCATTGACCCAAAACCGAAGTGAAGGTATGATGAACCATAGGTATGAATTAATTGTAAAGAAGATTACCCAACCCAACAGTCACGATGATGGAGTGAAGTGTCATGTTCAAGAGCAACCTGCTACCATATAAGTTCTATTCACTTTCCCAAATTTTCTCTGGTCATTTGTCGACCAGTACCTCTTTATTTTTTAACAATATTGAGGAGGATAGCATATGCTTGATCTATAATTCAACCCTTCGAGTGAATGATGTGTCGCTATTTAATAATTTAACGATTCTAGTGATGAATGAAACTCGATTCTTGCCATGATCGACAAGACCATCACTATTTTATGTTTTAATGAGCCTAACGATAGTGACATCTGGGTCCTTTTCCATATTTAGAGAGTTTGAAAAAGAGGACAAAAGAAAACTCGATAAGTACTTTTTCGTAAAGTTGTTGCTCAGATCTGAAAAAGTGTAAAATAATATCTGAGTGAACCTCCTAGCCATGTTCGACTAAGGCATTCCTTTTTTGTAAATAATATATCTCAGTCTGGAAAAGGGTTAAACTTATATTGAGTAGATATCAATTCATTTACTTTTACGAGCTTGAAAATACAAGTGCTTGGAAATATTTTCACATTATCAAAGTCTGAAAAGAGATAAAAGAAGACTCCAGGGGTTCCTCTTTTGCTATTATCGAAGCTTGAAAAAGAGATAAAAGTGTGCTTCAAGTCCTTTTTCGCTTTTATCAAAGCTTGAAAAATAAGGATAAAAGTATGATTTATGGACAAATCATTCTTGAAATAAATGTTCACGACTAATCTGTTCATCAGTTGCAAACATGTTCAAAACAACATCAAATGGATTAAAAATTCACGTTTCATGATAAAAATAGAATAAAACCATAGTCACAACAATAAATATGATTTGAAAATGATCAAATGACTAATTAAAAGGGTTTTACTATTCATTTTTACCATTTGAAAGTTACCATTTGCATTTCGGAGCTCTAAACCTGTTTTTTCCCCCGAACTTCAGCCGTTGTTTGCGATCGATTCTGTGGACGGTTTTCATCATCGTTTGATCCAAGTTGGTGCTATAAACCCTCTCTTTATTTTAGTAGTCATCTCATTTCATTTCACTACAAATTTTTAGGGATTTGGGCCCCTTAGAGTAAATTATTTTTCCAAAGAGGGCAACGCACCCTTGAGCATTGAAAATTTCATTGTGGAGCACCTAAAATGAAGCCTAGGTGCATATGAAATTCACTGTCTATTGATCAAGACTGCGTTAGGCGCAATTCACATTCTTGATTCTTGCATTGTACCCAAATTTTGCCTAATTTTGTGCATGAAAAGGAGTCTAATGATTCTTATGGTTATGTTCCAGGGATTCATCAGACTAGAATGAAAATTATTTGGAGAGAAAGAGAGCATGAAGAACAAAATATGATTGCCCTTAATGATCCGGGTACTGTAAGAGCTCTAAGAGATTGTTGGTTATTAAATTACTTCCACTTGTCAGGTATGAGGCAACAAATATAAATTTTGGATTTCCTAGTTCGTGCATGGGATTCGGAAATTGAGACATTTTATATTAGGAGAAAATTGGTTCCCATTACAATGGAAGTCATATATTTTCTGATAGGCTTGTCGAGGAGAGGCTTACCCATTTCTCTCTCAGGGTCTGCTCTCAGAGGAGAGACAGTGAGAGACTATGTTTTGCAGTATTTCTATCCAGGGGCAGAGCCAAGAAAGGATGGGAAAACAAACATCCATGACATTCGTTATTTGCCTTTGAGAACCATCATATTCACGATCATAAATCTTGCTGGCACCATTACACTACATGTACTGAATAGATCTTATATGCAGTATGCGCTAGAGTGTATGGAGCCAACAATTTTCAACTGGTCTGAAGCTGTACTTTCTCAAATAAAATAATAACTAAATAAGGCAAAGGGAGGAAGGAAGAAAAAATTCAGTTATGGTTGATCCTCATTTCTTTTGCCTTAGAACTAATTCCACTGATGCAGCCTCAACATGTCACACTCGGTGTATTTAACCCTAGAGATCTGAGGATGTAGAGATGCGTAGAAGTGATGGCTATGCATGCAAGCCAATTTTCCATAATTTTCTTGACTGCATTCTTCGTCTGGTTCAAGTGACAGGCTATCACCATCGATGAGTATTCATATGCAGGTGTTGATTTCCGAGGAGATCCAAACTTAGCTTTACTAGAAGGCACTCAGCGGGGTGTAATCACTAAGAATTTTTTGACCATTTTTTTTTTTTCTAAGGTTTCTCTAACATTTTTTTGTATTTTTATTTTTTCCCAAGACTAAAATAAAGTTTTAATTTAATTCAGATGTTGGTCAAGTTCAAACAGTGGAGGAACCAGAGCATGGAGCAAATGAGCCAGCAGAGAGTGTTGTTGGGAGAGCATTCCTTTAGGATTTAGACATGGTTGAGACTCTATCTGAGCTTCGGTAGCACATAGAGGGTTTGACCTTCGAGATTCTGGATTTCCAGATCGAATGATTACCCATGCGACTACAACAATGTACTATTGGCGTTCCTAACTACTGGATGTGGTTACTACATAGGATAGCTAGATCTATAGCATGTTACCATGAGCATCACTAGTTTACTTTTGACATGTTGCATACATTTTGAGGTTAGATGACCAATGTGTCTTGGGCACAATTTTTTTTTAAAAACTCTAACTATTTATCTATTTGATTTCAGTGTTTTCCTATGTTTATTGTGCAATCCTATTCAATTATGTGAATGTATCTTTACATGTGTTGCAAATGTCTATTTATAACATAATTCGCTAAAGAATTAGTCAATGTGTTCAAATTTATGGAAATGTGTTGATATTAAATAAAGTCAAAGTGTCTTTCCAAAAGTCGAACTCTTAGGAACAAATGATGCAGTGTTGTATTTCTAACAGTATAAACACTAGTAAGTTGTAATACCACAAGTTGTGAGTATAACCTTATGATGACGTGGTTAATACCAAATGAAATGGCATTAGAGAGAAGTTCGATCAATGCATTATACTCAACGATATTGTTTGTCGATCTACCGATACAAATCCCTTGAAAACTCACTAACTCGTTGTTTGGAGCGAAAATGGCCCATGCTGCAGAGGATAGATTATGTGTACTACGACTAGCATCATCAGCATATCCAACAAATGGTTCCAAATATTTAGACATATGCGATGAAATGTAAAGCTGATTACTAATGTCAACAAAACTCTGAAAAAAAAACTAAGACCGTGAATGCAAATCAACAACATATATATACAATATAATACAAAAAATTACTATGCTCATGATTAAGCATAATAACGTTTCAAATACAACCCATTTCGGGGCTCCGTCAACAGAATTCCATCGTAATCCACCAACTCGTAGGCACCCTTAGCAAGAACTCTTTTGACAATATAGGGGCTGGGCCATGCCATAATGGCTCAAATTTACCTGTACCTATTACATCAGCTTCTTGATCATAAAGAAGGACTAAGTCGCCCTTTGAGAAAATTTGAGGCTAGACATGTGTGTCATATTGTGCCTTTATACATCTCTTATGTGCTTTGTTGGCCAATTGGGCTTCGCGACGTGTTTCATCAAGATGGATGAGGTTAAAAAGATGTGCTTCTTCATATGAGGTGTCGGGTAACAAGTCAATTGCGAGTTTTAACGACGGTATTTCACATTGGATTGGCAAGATAGCTTCCAGACCATACACCAATGAAAAGGGGGTAAATTTGGTTGCGTTTCTTACTAAGGTTCGGTACACCCACGAGGCCTAGTACAAGATTAAATGCTAGTTTCGTTTATGAACTCCTATCATTCGTTGAAGCATTCGTTTAAGAATTTTGTTAATAGCCTCAACTTGTCCATTTGATTGTGGATAATAAGGAGTATAAATATCATGTGATAGTCATAACTTGGCAGTCAATTCAGTCATCATGTGATTTTGAAAATGCTTACCATGATCTGTGACTATATCCTGTGGGACCCCAAACTGTGTAATGACATGATTAAAGAAAAACAATGCAGTTTTTTTTCCTGTGTTGTTGAATGTAGGCATAGCTTCAGCCCACTTGGTAAAGTAGTCTACTGCAACAATAATATAACAATGCCCCCCAGAAGAATGAGGGGTACAGGTCATGAAGTCAATGCCCCATTTCTAAAATGGTCCCACAGAGACAACATGATGCATTTGTGCTGGAGATTTGCGGATTTTATGATCAAATATTTGGCACGCATGAAACTTATGACTGCGAGGATGTAGTCCCGAAATATGGTAGGCCAAAAGTAACTGGTGCAGATTATTTTCTGCATGGTAGCGTATCCAAACAAGTGTCCACCACAAGCCCCAACATGACAATCATTTAAAACATTTTCGGCCTCCTCATGAGTGACGCACCTTCTTAAAATTGTATCGACACCACAAAGATAAAGTGTATTGTCGACGATCAGATAATCTTTGGCTTCATATCGAATATGTCGCTGGTCAGAGCGAGAGGTATCAGGATGAAAATTCTAAGTCTGGAGATAAATGATAAAATCCCCATACCAAGGATCAGATGATCCGATCATAAATAGAGACTCATTAGGAATAGATGGTTTCGACGTAGTAGCAGTGCTATCAGAGGGAAGGTCATAGAGAAGCTCAACCAAAAATAAAGACTTCTTTGACTTGGATTTGATGAATTCCAAATCAAATTCCTACAAAATGACAATCCATTTTGAATACTTTCCCCCCATCAATTGATGTGATAAGATGTAAGTCACGGGGTTTCAATCCGAAATGAAAATGATCTTCTGGAACAAGACATAGTGGAAAAATCTTTGGATAGCTTGAACAGCTCCCAAGGCAAGATTTTCTACGTACGAATACTTCACTTCCATATCATTGAGAGTATCACTTAAATAATAGATCAGATGTTCTATCCCATTTTATATTTGGACCAATACCATAGAAATGGTCGTATCAGCCGCAGCGATATATAAGAAATAATCACTCTAATAATTTGGGGGATACATTAATGACGCCCGGAAAATAGTATCCTTGATAGCATCAAAAGAAGCTTGCGCAAATTTGTCCCAATGCAAGGGAATCCCCTTTTCAAGAGCCAAGTAAATCCTTTAGCCATTTAGGTGTATTTGGGTATGAACCTCCTTAGGAAGTTAGCATTTCCTTGAAGTTTCTGTAACTGAAGCAAATTTGATGGCATAGGAAAATCAAGAATGGCATGGACCTTCAATGGGTCTATCCAAATTCCTTCTTTTGAAACGAATAATCCTAGAAAACAATCAGAACCAACACAAAACACACATTTATGTGGATTGAGGCATATTTTGTAGTGTCAGCAGCGTAAAAATATAGCTCTCAAATGCATCGGGTGATCATTCTGATTTCGTGAAAGCGGGGGTAAATCGTCTAGATAGGGTTGAACAATGTGCTTGATGTCATTGAAAGCACAATCCATTTCTCTCTGAAAATTTGCACCAACGTTATTTAAACCAAACAGGAGTTTCCTATAAGCGAATGTGTCCGAGGGACAGATGAATGATTTCTTATATTGGTCCTCTGGGTGGATATTGATTTTATTGTAGCCAGAAAATCCATCCGTGAAGGAAATGATTTCGCATCCAACACAATCGCCAATAATCTAGTCGATAAAGGGAGTAGGATAGTTGTCTTTTGGCAAAGAAAGATTGACATCTCGATAATAGATGCACACTCTAATAGTTCCTTGTTTTTTCATAACAATAATTATGTTGTAAACCCACTGAGTTAGTGGAATAGGGTAAATGAAACCAGCACACACAATTTTTTCAACTTCAGCTTTAATGGCAGCGGCCTTCTTCGAGTGAATAGGATGAAGGCATTGATGTACCAGCTTAACATCAGGGTACATATTAATAGTGTGTTCAACGATAGTAGTATCTATGCCTGACATTTCCTCATAAGACCAAACAAATACATCATGAAATTCATGAAATAATGTCAGGTTTGGTCGAAATATCGATAGAAGTGGTCTCTTCAATATTTGACAAATTTTGCTCCAAATCGATTGCATTAATAGGAAAAGAATTCGAAAATAAATTTTTGATCGATGGGTGATATAGTTGACTAATATTATTTTCTTATTAATCAGGAAGATGGGAATGATGATGATAATCTTCCCATGGTTCTCCTTTCAACATCATGGTTTCCAAAATATTCTCATCTGTCAATAAATTTGAGGAAAAAGGATCAGATGGAGTACCAAAATCTAATGAACGATCAATCCAAAAAACCGGTGACGATGATTTCGGATTCACCGCCCAAGCTAGATAGATTGATTTCTATGCCAGGTCAACAAGGGTGGGCGGCAGATACTCATCCAACGAAAAAACTTTAGAATCACCCGTACTCTTCCTTAAGCCAGATGGAGTGGAAGAGATCATGTAGCAGGTCTCTATACATAAAATTTTTGCCGATGTCATAGGCGGTGGTAATACAAAGGTTCCTATGAGAGTGGAATCATTTAAGAGTCCTACACCAATGTTCTAAAGTGTGAGTTGGGGTACTTGAACTAACGAAACACTTATAGTTACCTAGGAACGGGAGGAACAGAAGAATAGTTGATTGATGACTGTGATAACACCTTTATGTGGAAAGGTTATCATTCTAAAATATGTAGAAAAAATTGCAGTCATAGCATATACCCATAGCCTTCCAAGTAGAATATTTTATTCAAGGGATCCTTCAATGACCTCAACTTCAAAATTCATTATTTTACCCCCTAGTTCAACATGCAGGTTATTAATAATATCGCAAGGCTTATATGTACGTTTGTCAAAATCCTTCAATGTCACTGATGATTGAGACAAGGGTGGCGAGCCAAGTGAATTCCAATAGTTTAGAGGCATAATGCACATATATTCTCCCTCATCAATAATAGTATGATGAACAAGGTTATTGAGAACATTTACTTGGATGGAGAATGCTAATTCTACTGGTAATTGCGGCACATAGCTCGTATGATTAAAGACTATGAGATTAGAATCAGTCGAATCAATTCCACCAATTTCTGACAACAAAGCATGTTTCTTGGAGTGACAATTTTGTAACACCTAAAGCGCTGACATAGCTGAAGGTGATTGAGCCAAATCTTCAACTATATTGTAATTTTGAGCAACTCTCACTCGAGGATTAAATGTCGATTTATGAACGACTACCTTCGGTGGCTTGATTGTCAATTCAGGAATAGAAGGCGGTGGCACCGATTCTGTAGATGGATTTGTGGTCGAGGTAGTAGGTTGATCAGTGGCTTTATTACCGTAATATTTATTACATGTTGACACCAAAACATTTGTCTATGGCTTCATGATAGATAGCATAAGCACTTGGGAACTAGAATCTGGATCTAAAGCAACCAAATTTGTGTCCCGATTTGGAAACATATCTATCAACACAGCTAACGCATGTGAGGTCTTAACCATTTTTTAGACTTCAGCACGGTGAGGAAAATCCCCAAAAAAAATTTCCTCATCATAGATTATGCATGGATAACGAGGTTTCTGGTTTCCAGACGATTGATCAGATGATCTTTCCTGTGGGGTAGAAGTTTGTTTTTTCTTTGATTTCCCCTTTTTCTTACTTCTGGGTTGCTTGTCACTTTTTCCTTTGTAAAATTACACGACATTGATTTCAGAAGAAGGCGCGGGATCAGATGCAGTAGTATGATGTTTTCTTTCAATACCGATTATACAGTCTCCGGTATGAGAGTCCTTTGATGGAGGAGGAACATTAAAATTAGATCTCGGTGCATTAGGAATTTTTTCATAGAGCATGTCAAACTAAGTATAAATCAATTCTAAATATTTGGCATGAGGAATAACCTGCTCTTAAGTGACGACGCCACCCTTAGCCAATATTTAGTTATAGATGGTAACATGGACCTAATGAACCACTCAGCAAGGCGCTGCTCAGGAAAAAATTTCTTAACCATTCAATGACGACAACGCCACTCATGAATATGATCAGAAATGTGAGTAGCATTAGTCTATTTAAAATCAATCAAGAGTTCCGTTCCAGTTTGATATCGTATGGGTAACTAGAAGTGAGTAAAAAATAGAGTAGCTAGGGCAGTGAAATTATCAAAAGAAGCTCTAGGTAACTCAATGTACCATTTTGCAGCTGGACCAGTGAGCATACGCTGGAAAATATGTAGTTGAACATAGTCATCATTCAGGGAGTTTGATGAACACCACAAATGATATGTCATAACATGAGTCGACGGATCATCCCCAGGGTTTCCATTGAACTTAGGAATATCCGAGGGTAATTTATGAGGTATCACCGACCACCAAGGAGCATAGTTGATTGGGTCATTGGTGAGCCAATTTAAATCCAGTAACTCTAAAGTTGTGACAAAAAGAAACTGCCGATTGAGGTTAGGTTGAGCATAGCCAGGGTATGATGGAATTTCTTGGGCAATAGGCATTTGAGAACTAGCATAAGGAATCTATTTCTGGTAACCCAGATAGGGGTTGTTTTGATAAGAAAACTCTTGAGGATTCTGTTGACCAAAACTTGGGTACAATACTTGCTGAAATGAAGGTTGCGGCATTTGCGCTGATGGTTGCCAAAGGGTCTGTCCACTAATGTTATAACCCAAATTAGGATAGCTTGGATTTGGTTGAGGATAGGTATAGCCTAGTTGTGGCTGTGACATCCCATAATATGGTAATCCATCTTGTGAATAAATGATTCCGGGTATAGGTGGTTGTTTCAAACTAGCCGAAGGTGTTGGAGTCTAAGGTCCCAATACTTGAGGGTATTGAGTTGAAGGACCTGCCTGAAACTGTTGTTGTACAATAGTTTGAGTCTGTAACAGGGGAAAATATGTATTAAAAAGTGGAATTTATGTGGGTGCAATAGGTTGAACCGGTTGATACGAGTATACAACTGTTTGTGGTTGGATAGGCAGAGTTGGTTGCCATTGAAAAACATTCATTTTAACATAAGGTTGACCAAAAAATGGCGAAGTATTGTCAAAGTGGGTGACCATAGGTTTCCCCCCAGCATGAGGAGTATAATAATATGGAAAATATTGTTCTCCAAATGCAAGGAGTCCATTTGAGATTGTACTGGATGGAATATACCCAGATGGACCAGCTTGATATTGCCCTAATGATGGATATAAAGGATCAAGCCGTTCAGTACTCACTATAGGTTTACCAGTTAGAATACCAGATAATGACATTGGTGAAGTCCATGGGTTTGAAGATGCACCAGAGAAAATTCCAGATAAATATTTATAACCTGATGGGACCATAGGGCCACCATGTAAATATGACTCTAGTGAAGTTGTGAACATCGACGAGGTAGCGAGAGTAGGTGCTGGTGCAATTGGAATAGATGGTCTAGCCGAAGATTTTGGTTCAGGCATGGTTACTTGACCAAATTTGTACCCTATTGGATCGACGTGAATTTAAATAGGCATAGGATCAACAAAAGCAGAGGAGGGTGATTGAGGAAAAGACTCATAGAGGTAAATATCCACCCCAAAATGAGTTGGATGTAAAGGTATTTCATCTTGTGGTATTTATTCAATCGAAATTAAACCAGGTGGAAGGATTTTATCGTCAGGCCCAAAGTATATTTCTGGAGGTTGAGTGCGCGATATGGGAGACTCAATGGCTAGAATATATTGTGGGGCAACCGATACAAGAACAAATTCCAATAATTCTACTTCAGGATACAAATTTTCTGTAAAAAAAGAGACAGGATCTGGATCAACTTCCAGTTGAACAACGTCGAGTTCGAGAGGTATGGTCTCACTGATTGGATGGATAGTGACCGCGGGTAGCTGTGAGGAATCCGTCTCGAAAATAGTAGACAAACCAGGATTTGTAGAAACAAGTTGTTCCAACTCTGGTATATGTGAAGATGATGCTTCACCAGAGGTACTGATGGTACTGGTTTCAGTAGAGTGATGTTGCCTTCGCCGACCAGAAGTCACTTCCAGTGGTAAAGGTGGTTTCAATGCAAGTCTACGTGAATGATGGGGAAAGGGATTTTCTTCTTCCACAATGACTCATTTATTTTATGACCAAAAACAAATAAACAAAATAAAAGGGTAATTCTAGGCAAAAATTTTACCAAGAAACTGTGAAGTGTAGAATACCTCCTCGCGAACCAAGACATACGGGCACGAAATCTCCCCGAATTCTATGTTTGGTGTATCACAATTTACAAGGCGGTCAACTCGGTTCACTATGGATGGATATCAACCTAAATTTTTCCTCCCAAATATACCTGAAGGTACATGGAGGCCCAAGTCCGTATTAGCGTTGTCTAATGTGAAACCACATAGTGAGAGCACCCCTTTATACTTTTCGTACTATAACACCGCCTGATATACCCGAAGGTACGTGGGCGAGCTATGATATACTTACGTACGTGGAGTGAGGTATCACACTCAGAATTTATCGCAGACAATTAACGACAACTGCTATGTTTGACGACGCCGAAACACGTCTCTAGCCTAGACCTTCTAAATTTTATCGTTATGGTTCCAATGCTTTTTTAGGTAAATTGATGTAAATCTTAAGTTGATCTTGTTTATAAATTTTCCTTCAATGTTCACCATGATGATGTGATGGAAATTCCTAAAATGAAAACTAAAATGATAAGAAAACTTTTCAATTTTAGATTTTTCACTAAAAATATTAGCTACTAAGGGGAAAGAGCAATCAGTTTTGAGAGCAAACAACAAAGAGCACAAACTAGTATGCATCTTTCCTAATTTGTTCCTATGAAAAACACACAATTCACTACCTGAAAATGCAGGTTTTTCTTTTTAGTCCCCTTAATGTGAATGCAAAAAGGAAACTATAGGCATGAAATAAACAAAAAAAAAATACTTTCTTCTTTGAGAAATGAGGAATTTAACAACAATTTCTCTTTTAGGAAAACCGAAGAATGAAACTAAAATTTTTCCTACAGGAAACGAAGAATTTAACGGCAATTTCCTTTAAGAAAAAAATGGATCTAATGTGGAAATAAAAATACTTTGAATTTTATTTGTCAATGAGAAAGAAAAACACTTAAAGAGACATTAAATAAACTTACTTTTCAGAGGAAGGATCACGTAAATTCATTGGTCTCTATGAGGTGTTAGACAATGAAAACACAACAAACAAATGGTTGACTGTGATGGAAATGAAAAATTCAAATGGAATTTGGTTGGCTTAGGGGTCAACGCAGTCTCTAAGGGGAGACATTGCATTTCAAAGCACCCCTAAGTGGGAAACAGTGTTATGCAAAGAAATGCGTCTTGACCAATAGTGCATTGGGCACAGCAGAGATCAAAATTCAAGCTACTAAACACACTTATAATACAATTATTTGTTTCAAAAGTCTAATAATCGACATTAGATGCTACTGGGTGGATAAGCAGAGGAAAAAACACCAGCAATGAAGGGAAATTCCCCAGTAGAGTCACCAATTTGTTATGTAGAATTATGGATTACGGATAAAACACATTCCCTAAATGTGGTGCTATGCATTTAGAACAACAGATCAAAGAATTTGCAGACACTTTCTCTAAGAGTAAATAGACACACAAAATGATAAAGGAACTTACTTGTGATCTAAGCGCTTCATATTCTCCTTCTCTCACTCTTTATGTAGCTTCCAATCTAACTTTGATCGCTAGACTAGTTCCTGCAAGTATAAACACTAAACAACAAAGAGATTGCAATATACAGATGCCTATTTTTCTTAATCAGTTAAATCGATGAAACATGAAACATATATATTAGTTAGGAATCCATGATATGAAAAGTAGAAACATAAACAAATACATATATGGGAAAATGAGGAGCAATATTTATTAATGGATAGAAGGGGGAGGTTACAACCAGCGATCAATTTGATGTCACCAGCTCTAGCATCATCCCAACCTCATCACAATAAACATCTCACCAGCAACATATCATTACTATCACACACTCAATTGAGAATCTAACAACATTTCTTTACCAAAGTTCTTCCTTCCATAGCACTAGGATCTATGCTCAATTTATAGGGAAACTGAAGGTAGTTTCTCAATCAATGACTTTCTAATAATAGGCAATACATGTTCCTAAGCTGAGAGGTGTTATATGAACACATGGATTCGAATTTTGACACATATGGACTCTTCTAGAGGGCACTAGCCATGTGGAGATTCCAGAACAATGAGAATTTCGCTCCCATTTGACCAACACACTCTTGAATGTCGGGAAGTGCTTTGCAGAGCACCCTTGAATGGAGGTAACTGCATATGCAAAGTAGTTATTCCCTTGAGAGGCTGTGTTCGTGAGCTCATAGGTGATATAACATGTACTTCAAATCTTGGAAACCTTGCAATGGAAGTCATGTATTATTTTTCTTTTTCTTGTCTTAGGGCATGTAGCAACTGAAATGATAGGGGATGATAGACCCTATTTCATTGGTTTTGGGGATGATGTCTAGTTTAACCAAGTCTTTGGGAATGATGCCTATATTTACCTATAACAGATAGCTCATTGGAAATCCTATCATGTCTAGTTTCAAGAAATATTCTTGGTTCCAAAAAATGATAAGTTTTCACCACTCAAAATGAGGCCAGAAATGTGATTTTGAGGTGTTTTTGGCCATTGTTTCCTACCAGATTTCCCAATTTTGGTGTGCCAATAGTCAAAATTGCATGTTTTGTACCTTCTGAATCCAATGGTGGTATTGGTTTTTCATTTGGAGGCCTCTATAATGTGCATAACGCCTATTGTGTTTCTCACATGACAGCCAAACTGTGTAAATACTATCAAAGTTTGCACAAAAAACCCGAAAATTGCAAAAATGCCCAAAAATTGTAGAAATGCCCAAAAAATTATCAAAATTGGTACATGGATTGCTAATGAAGTATGTCAAGCATATAGATATGCCTGAGAAAGGATATCAAGCTTATCTTTCTTCTTTTGTTGAATTAGGGTTTCAAGCTTTGACTTAATTCTTTGGAAATTGATCATTTCATGGACTTTGAGAACACTAGGATTTTGGAAACTTGATGCTTTTGGGCATATGGAACTCTAAGTTAGAAGTTATTGAAACCATGAACTTATTATATATAGAGAGAACATAAAATTACATATTGGAATCAAAATTACATATTTGAAGTCATCTTTACATGGTATAGTGAATTTATTGTTCACTCTCTTACTTGCTGGTCCTTTATGCAATGGAAATGATGTTTTATTGGACCTTGAAAACCCTAAAACCTAATGAGAACCTTGACTAACTGGACTTCATGATGACATGACTGAAAAGGTGATAAAACTCATAAATGATGGACACTTAGCATAGTGATGAAATGAGCCAACAAGTGATGAAGTTTTTTGAAAAGAGTGAGGTTTTACCTAGGACTACCTTCAGTGACCAAAATTTTTCATGATGACCTAATGGAATGACAAAAATTTCATAATGGGACCTTAATATGATGTGAAAAGAGATATTTTGATCACTGGTGCCAAGATGCAAAAACTGACACTAACATTGGCTCCAGCTAGGGATGGTAGCTCCTTGGAGGTGCCAAGAACACTGTATACCAAGTAGCCTAACCATTGGGCATGGAGTCAAAAGCTAAAATACAAACTGAATACTGGAAACTTGACTTAATAAACTGACTCAAAACTGGACTGACTTAATTAAAAAATTACTAAACTTATTGATGGAAGCATATCACTGAGACTTGAGGGCTTCAAATCCTGATGACAACCACCGGCCTGCTGAAGACATATGTATAATCATGTGAAGTGATACTTTCATGTAACCAATCCAACAAATGGTTACTTACTTGAATCATGCTTGCATTTTCCTTGAGCAGTCAGAAAAAAACAAAAACTAGGCCACTCCAAGTGTCCACTGAATATGTGCTTCTGGTCCATGAAAATAAGAAAATACATATTACCTGCTAACTATAGCAAATCAGTAAAATGATCTTCAAAAATCTGAAATGTTACCTTGTCTTAAGATTCAGAAAAAACACAAGCACAATCTTCATTCTGATCTGAAAGAACACTTGGTTATTGATCCATAGGAAGTCATAGGGAAGTATGAATTTCTGCTATCTGGGTGCTAGCTGTAAATTCCTCAAGCATGGGTAACTCTGACTCTATCTCTTGCACGTTGTCTATCTTAGGCTCATACTCCTCCAATTCATATTCTAAATCATCCTTGAACAAAAAACATTCTTCAAGATTGTTAAACATGACAACCCTATCCTCTTAATGAAAGAAAATAGTCCCTTTTAGTTGATGTCTTTGCAAGAAATCATCATCACAAATTGGCTTACTCACAACAAATTCCTGTATAGTTTCATTAGTCTCATGATTGTCATCATTTAAACTAATATTTTCATTTTCAATAATGAAATAAGTTTCAATAACACATTATTGAATATGTGAACACTACAAACCTGCATTAGCTTGGGTTGTAACATGACTATTCAGGATTTGATCTATCTCATCTTCAGAGAGAGGAGAAAACTGAGCTTTATAGCATTAATTATTGGCTCGATGATTTTCACTTTCAGGATCGGGAATTGGCATTTCTCTTTCTTGGTCACAGTATTTTTCATCGGAGGAGGAAGCTACTGATTCTTTTTGGGAGGAAAAATCATATAGGGCTTCTATGATCTCATCATCTAGACACTCTTCATCCCCATACCAATTTTCAAGAAATTTAATGAAACTATCAAAGATCTCACAACAACTATTAATCGTCGATAAGGAATAATTAGAGCTTTGATAATGTTGAAAGAAAACTGGATGAAATTCCTTCAGATAATATAAACTAGCAGATGGTAGACTCTCATACCATGATCTCACTTTTTCCTCCAAGGTAGCCATAAACATCTTCATCAACCAATCTTCAGGAAACTCAATCTTTAGTCTGTGAATATGAAAATGAAATTTGACCAAATGCAAACTAGCATCTTCACCATCCAGACCCTTAAACTTTGACTATCCTGGTTGCCAATGGTGGTCTTTTTTTCATTTGGAGGCCTCTAGAAGGTGCGCACACCTAGGGTGTTGTGCACATGACAGTCAAATTGTGTAAAGATTGTCAAAGTTTGCACAAAATCCCAAAAATTGCAAAAATGCCTAAAAAATTGTCAAAATTAGTACATGGATTGTTGATGAAGTATGTCAAGCATGGAGAGAGGCCTCAACAAGGATATCAATCTTATCATTCTTATTTTTTTGAATTAGGGTTTCAATCTTTGACTTAATTCTTTGGAAATTGATCATTTCATGGACTTTGAGAACATTAGGATTTTGGAAACTTGATTATTTTTGGAATATGGAACTTTGAGTTATCAGTGATTGGAACCATGAACTTATTACATATAGAGAAAACATAAAATTACATAATGAAATAAAAATTACATATTGGAATCAAAATTACATATTTGAAGTCGTCTTTACATGGTAAAGTGAATTTATTGGTCACTCTCTTACTTCCTGATCCTTTATGCAATGGAAATGATGTTTTATTGGACCTTGCAAACCCTAAAACCTAACGAAAACCTTGACTGACTGGACTTCATGATGACATGATTGAAAAGGTGATAAAACTCATGAATGATGGACACTCAACATAGTGATGAAATGAGCTAGCAAGTGATGAATTTTTTTGAAAAGAGTGTGGTATCACCTAGGACTACCTCTAATGACCAAATTTTTGCATGATGACCTAATGGAATGACAAAAATTTCAGAATGGGACCCTAAGATGATGTGAAAAGATATATTTTGATCACTTGTGGGAGGATGCAAAAAATTACACTAACAGGGCAGACAGTAGATTTTTTGAGAAATACCTAGAAATTCAGCACACGACGAGGAGGCAGGGCAACGAGAGCATGCACGGTGAGAAGACAACGTGAGTGCTCATAGAGAGCAGGCAGAGCATCTGACGAGGCCACAAATCGCCGAGGACGCAGATCATAACGTAGAAAAAACCTGCAAACACAGAAAATTAGCTTTAAAAAACAAAAAAAACCATAAAATTAATAGAAAAGAATAAACCATAAACCATAAACCTTACCTTCTCACCTTCACTTTCTCCCCTCCTTGCCCCTACAACAGCGCAACACAAACAGATTGAGACAGCAACAGAGTAGCAAGACAGAAACAGAGCAGCGCAACACAAACAGAGAGAGACAACAACAAAGCAGCGAGACAACAACAAAGTAGTGAGACATAAATAGAGCAACACAACGGTAGCAAACTAACTAACCAAAAACTTGTTGCGATCTGGGGGGCGGTATATTTATAACAAAAATTTCAGCTGAATTATTTTAAAAATTTTGGCCAGATTATTAGTTCGATCGAACTTTTGTTGTTGGTTTTACATCTCCGGCCAAAAATCTGTTTATCCACGCCGTTAATACACCATCAATGTTAAAGACAGAATTAGTTTGGCCGAATTAATTTCAAAAACTTCGGTCGAACTTTCTAAAACTTTGGCCGAAATTCCTAAAACTTCGGCCAAACTGTGGGGAAAATGAGTTTTCTGAATGCATTTCTCACGAAAGTGTAACCCACATTCACATTTTTAGCCTAATGTTGTACTTATTTAAATGAACTAAAAAAAATCTCCCCCCCCAGCCCCTATTATTTTTAGTATCGTCTTCATAGATTATTGAGTACAAAATAGAAAATGAGTATTCTTTATAGTGTCTTTTTTGTTCATCTTTAAAGACCTCAAAGAATAGGTAAAAATATACTTGATAGGATCTCTTTTTCATGAGGTTTTAACGAGCCCAAAAAAGTGTAAAAATGTACCTCATATCCTTCGCATATTCTTTAACAAGCACACAAAATGGACAAGGGTTATCTCATCATGAGTGTCAGGAGAACATAAAGGAATATCGTCCAAGAGAACTGAGTGCTATAAATAGGAAGCATCTAGCTCAAAGCCATGGAACTACCCTAAATAGGATAAATCAAAGAGAATGGAAAGGTAAATCAACTCATTGTAGTGGTCTCTTTAGGAAAGGTAAAAACACCAAATGGAAGTAATTAACAAGGAAAATGGAAATAGGTTAATGTTTATAGGAGGATTTCAGACTCTACAATGAGTCACAACATGGACATCAGAATGGAAAGTGGGTGTTTTTCTAGGGAATCCATGAAGATTAAGCTCTACCATTCAAGTCATGACATGAAAATAGAGGGGATATTGTCTTAAATTTACAAGATTATACGTAAGGAAAAATGAATAGAATAGATGATAATAATTCAAGCAAAATTGTACAAAAGTACCTACCCATATATGCCAAGATCAAGAAAACAGACCTAAGATCCAATGGATGTCACACCAAATCAAGGTTTCCATCAAGTACACTTTTCCACAAATCAATAAAATCTCCAAAAAATGTCAATGTCCATGAAAATTCATAAAATTTGGGAATATAAGCATCAAAACATGGATAAAAATTGGATGATGCGTTAGAACTTAGGATAAGGACACCTGAATCACTTTCTTACCTATGGTAAAAATACTCTCCAAGGAAAAAAAGTGGCATTTTTCCATGTAATACTGGAATATTTACCCATATTTAAAGAAAACTCATTACTAATGTGAGATTCTGATGTAGATACCAGGAAATCCAGGATACTAATCAATATATTATATTTTCTAGATTTGTCCTTATGACCTCCCCTTTGTTCTAATGTCTCTTTTTATATATTTTCCCTAAGGAATGGGCCTTTTTTAGCTCTTTTTATGTTGAGGCCCTCTTCACTCCTACTCTAGCCTGTAGGAGAAATGGGGGATTGCATTGCCCCGTTTTTTTTATTCAAGAAACTATTTCTTGAAGTACTCAATACTAGAGTGATGAATTACCGAACTATTTATATCTAAAATTGGGTTCAACTTTTTCCCAAGAGAAATTTTTGTATGGAGGATCAAAGTAATAATGTTTTTCTTTGATATTGATAGGTTTTCCTCTAAATTTATTGAGTGGAAGGATATGGAGCATGAATATGATGACAGAAGAGCCTTACAACACCATCCCACCTTACAAGCACTACGTGATTGTGCCATCTTGAAGTTCTTCAGAACATAAAACATGAAGATCTAAGAAGTTTCCCTATAGATGCTTGTAGGAATGTGGGATTCCACAAACCAATGGTTATGGTGCAAGATCAAACCCTCACCCTAGACATATATGACATATACTTCCTTACTAGATTATTAAGGTGAGGATCCACTTTTGTAGTTGTAGGAGGAAGACGAACTAGTGAAGAAAGTGTACATGATGAGTATGTGGCCCATTATTGTATGCTTGAAGCTCGAAAAACAAGAAGTAAGCTCCCCATAAAAGAGGTGAAAAAGAACCCTTTAAACCATTCTCTTCACTATTACCTATATTTCAGGCTTGATAGGGCCCCACATGGCTTCAAGGGCACAAATGGAGATAAAATTAAGGTAAATGGATACTACAAATATTAACTAGTGTGAATATTGCTCATGAAAATGAAGGAGTAGTTGAAATTTGCATAATAGGTATATAGAAAAAAATTGGCTATGGTAGCATCCTAGTTTCATTATTTCTTGATAGTGTTAATTTGATGCAACCACAAGTGCCTACACCATTTTCATGTTCATCTTATCAATTTCCAACTTGTTGGACATATCTCATGGCTCACTTAAGAGGAGGGGCACCATCATAGTGGTTTGATGAAGATTATTTTGGTTGGTTAGAAGAGGAATACATGGTAATATATGACTACCCCTACTCAGGAACTAACTTATGTGGTAATTTTCACTTATTCCTTTCCTTTCGTGCACAATGGAATGATATTGGTGAGAAAATATCTCTTGAATTTTCATGTTTTTAATATTTTTTTTAATTTTAATCATATATGATATGATTTTTGGGTACTTTCTCATTAATAATAGAAATGCTTACTTGACAAAAATTTGGCATCGAACTAATCCCTTGGACAATAAATATTTCACCATGATCAAGGAGAAATAGTATAGGAGTTAGCTAAGGAGGATCTAGAGGAGGGGGAGCATGATAAGTTGCATGAATTTACATGCAACATCAAGGGATTAACCATGTGAATACTACCATTATCCATTGAAGATGTTCCATTTCATTTGTAATGACACACTATGGGGACATCCTATCACTTGGGGGACCTCCTACAGTGCACAACACATGCCATCATGTGTTACTATTAGTACAAATATAACTATTCTTGATATATGTTACTGTTGAATCTCAGAATTGTCCCATTCTCTGACATCCTTTCTCATCCCTTCTTCTACTTTCTCATAAGTACATACACTCCAATCAATGATAAATGTCATGTTTTGTCTCAAGGAATGCATTTAAATGTTTTTTATGTTATATTCTGATTTTCTTGTTATTTGAATGAATTTTTGTAACTTGGCTACAGAACGCAACCTATTTTGTAACTAATCTTTGGTTCCGCAACTAATTTCATGGTTTGGCAAGTTCCAAGGATAAAATAAAGAAATGGTCCACATGGGCATCTCCAGAATAATTCACACATGGATTTCGTCCTATCTACTTGATCGAAATAGATAGAAAAGGATGCCTGAGATCACGGTCAAAACATGGTCAAAAAACGTAAGCCGAGAAGTGAAGAACTCTTGATTTTCTTTGACGTACAAAATCAAGAGTTAAACAGTAAAAATCCAATTCTATAATTCGGTTAAGATAGCCACCTGTAGGCGTGATCAAATCATTACAGTTATGATTAGTTTTATCTAAATACTGGTTGTACAAAATCAAAGACAAGTAGTAATTTTTTTGAAACGTTGTGTATTGTTTTGAAACTCTGTACTATTATACTATAAGAATTGCGTTCATGGTTCCAGTGATTTCTTAGTGCACATATAACCAGTTAGGATTTCGACAAAATCTATTGTAGAGGGCCCCTGCAGAGGAGGAGGTTTTTCGTTCATTGTTTTAGTTTAAATTCTTTACTCTGTTTTGTAAATTTTCTGAGTAGATTAATATTACATTATAGTTTTCAATCAATAGCATAGAATTAAGTCATGAATGTCTTCTTAGCATCAAAAATATAATAAATGTGTAATATTTTCTTTTATAAAAACATTTCAATAGGATAGATTTATCTATTTTCCAATTGAATTAAGTTTGAGGCAATAGAACTCACATTTATTTAGTTTATTTTCATGTTCTGTTATTGTTAAGTCCCTATATTAATAGTGTAGTCCCTTATTATGTTAGTATATCTCCCCTTATTATTATTGTTGTACCCCTGTAACCCCCATATTGTTATTATTGTGCCCTTACATTATTATTGTTAGGTCGGCTAGGATTACATTGTGGCCCCACTAGGATTATATTTTGGCCCCATGGACTCCTATATATAGAAAGAGGCTTTGGTCATTTGTATCATCCAAGAATTGTTCATTCATGTAATGTATTGGAGGTTTCCCCCTTGAAGTGGCTTATTTCTAAGGCATTGATATCTCTTTTATTCTATTTTTGGAGCTAATTTCACAACATTTGGTATCAGAGCTTTGGATTCTAGGGTTTTCGTTGCTCCAAACTAGTCATCGTGGAATTTTCTCTATAACGTTTTTTCTACGAAGGTCCAGAAGCTGAAAATTTTAGAGTACGAAGCCAAATTCCCGAGGAACATCTTCACAAAATTTCAGAGCTTGGTTCGCAATAGTTTTGGAGATATGATCTGTGAAAGCTAGGTCTTGTTCAGGCTCCCGAATTTCATTTCAAAGAGGTGATCGTGGAAAAATATTCATAACTCTCTCTCTAAGAATCGGATTTGCATTTTGTAAAAGGCGACTTGAAGTAAACAAATTTTAGTTGCCTTTCTATAAGCCAAAGGAGCAAACAATGACATGTGGCAAGTCGTACAAGTTCACTATACTGAACCAATCCATAATTAGGTCATTGTGGGAGATTGGACATAACTTTTCCTTGAAGAATCCAAATCAAGTCAGACCTGTGGAATTCAAAAGAGGATTCAAAGGAATACTACAGGGGAAAATTTAAGATATTGAGGATCTTCAAGTATATAGATAAGTCAATTTCAATATCGAGCTCCTCAAAAGCAAGTAAAAGGTGTGTATTTGGTTTTTAAAATTGCATAACTTTTGTTTGAAAAAGCAGTTTGAAGTGATTCCAAAGCCATATTTTAGAATTTTTATCAATATTGGGTTCTATAATGCCTCCAAAAAATAATTCCATATGCATTAAGCCCTCAAAAATATATACTATGACGCATGAAGAGGAAGAATTGCAATATGAGAAATCAAAATTACGGTACCAAGTGCAACGAATTTCGATCTTACGAAGAGAAACCGAAGATGACATAGATGGTTTAAAAGCAGAAATGGAGGCTAATTTGGATGGTTTGAAGGATAAAATAATAGCTAATGTGGATGATAAATTAGTGGAAGATCACATCGAGCATCAACAACAAGTTCTCCAACTCTCAAAGGATAACCTAACTTTGGTGCAGAATCTAATGAAACAATAGGAAGATCAACATCACATCGAAAGAAGTTCTGAAGCAGTCACAGAAACAAGAACTCGACAAGTACGATCAATTTCAGAGTATCTCAGCAAGTGGAAGAACTTTCCTGTAGAAGATTCCACATGGGAGGATGAGAATTTTATACAGAAGCATCAAGAAATAATCAAGCGTTGAGGACAACACTTGTTTGAAGGAGAGGGGCATGTTAAGTCCCTATATTAATAGTGTAGTCCCTTATTATGTTAGTGTAGCCCCCCTTATTGTTATTGTTGTACCCCTGTAACCCCCATATTGTTATTATTGTGCCCTGACATTATTATTGTTAGGTCGGCTAGGATTACATTGTGGCCTCACTAGGATTATATTGTGGCCCCATGGACTCCTATATATAGAAAGAGGCTTTGGTCATTTGTATCATCCAAGAATTGTTCATTCATGTAATATATTGGAGGTTTCCCCCTCGAAGTGGCTTATTTCTAAGGCGTTGATATCTCTTTTATTCTATTTTTGGAGTTGGTTTCACAATAGTTATTTACTTTCTTAGATAAAACTATCAATTCATTGTATAATTGAATGTTCCTAAAATATTAGGCTAAGAAGGTGACTTGTCATACTTCAAAATTGGGTGATTGAATGTTCAACCTATACTATCATTGAGCTTTACTTTTACATGCTTTTACATTGCTTTTTATATCCTCATTCAATTGTATAATTGGGTGTTCTTAAAGATCATTTCAAGAAGGTGATTTTATCATATTTCTAAATTGAATGCTTGAATATCTAATTTATACAATTATTGAGTTTTCCTTTGCACACTTTACTTATTTTTCTAGAACATTAAAAACTAAGGTATAATTGGTTTCTTACACATCATTTCAAGAGGGTGATTTTATCATACTTCATATTGAATGCTAGAGTAATCAAACATACATTACCTTGTCTTATCTTTGAATTTTCTTTCAATTAGACTAGCATTGTAATTTCAATTTTAAGTCATAAGATTTATATCCATGGAATAGGACTAACATTAAATTGGAATTCATTAGGCTCATAAACACTCTATTTTTTCATATTAGATTCGGTTCATTTTTATGAAAATTAGTTTAACTTAACACTTCATTTTCTTCCTTCTTTTAAAATTAGTTTTACACATTTAAAATTCACTATATTCATTTAATTCCTTTCATAGTTCTACATTAACATGTAGACATAAAGAACAGAACCCCCAAAACAACATAAAAATACATACAACAAAGTAAGAACATATAGTGCACCACACTTCATCACTTTACAAACCTCGGTTGATAATTTATGTAAGCAATTTACGACATTATATTGGTTAAACATTTTGGCGTCGTTGCCAAGGAAATGTAATTAGGTAACCTCATTTCTTACATCTAAAAAAATGATATGCGTAGAGAAATATATTCTAGGGGTAGATTCATAGCTAGAGGCGAGAGTTTAATTCCTACAACACCACTCACTCCACCTAGACCACGAAGTG
Organism: Pinus albicaulis; assembly: GCA_034641835.2. Lineage (NCBI taxonomy): Eukaryota > Viridiplantae > Streptophyta > Pinopsida > Pinales > Pinaceae > Pinus > Pinus albicaulis. The sequence goes on along the minus strand of CM076584.1, from coordinate 306,624,700 downwards.
ACACACCTCCATATCAAACTCATATTCCATACTTCGTTAGACATAGACTTCCTGAAGTCCTAAGGTCAAAAATCCAATTAGGAGGATCTCCTACTTCATCCACTAAGGCAGTCTTAGAGGAAGAAGATCCTAGATCTCCAACAGAAGGAGTAACATTTTTTCACCCCTAAAGGGGAGCATATTTCAGCCGAAGAGTTAGAAATTCCTAGTGTAGAAGAAGAAGAAGAACCTTTCTTCAAAATTCCATTAATAGAAGAACCATAGAAAGAGAAAATTAACTTGAAAATTGAACCTTATATTAGCTTCGAAGAATCTATAATGGCAGGAAGAGGAGAAGGAGAAATTCTAAATGGAGAAAATCTACTTTTTGGAGGAGGAGGTAGAGGAAGAGTGAGAGGGAATGCAGGAGGAGGTAGAAGAAATGAAGAAAAAAGAAGAAAAATGGAAATTGATAGTTCTTTTGGATTCCCTATAGTTGATGGAGATACAAATGCCACAATGAAAAATATCTCACCTTCTGTCCTCCCAAATTTTCATGGATTAAAAAGTGAAGATCCTGAAACCTTTTTGTTTGAATTTGAAGTTTTTGTAGAACTTATGATTATTTACAAGACTCTCAAAAACTTAAGTTGTTTCCTTCAACATTGAAAGGAACAGCTTTAAAATGGTTCATAGGTTTAATCACTCAGTATATCAAAGCATGGAATGACATGATGAAGAAAAAATTTAGAAAGGAATTTGGATTATTGCATACCGATTAATCATAAGGATGAAGTATTCAAAATGATGCAAAAAGAGGATGAGAATTTGGAGGATTTAATTGAAAGATTCAATTATAACATAAAAATAGAAAAAATGGTTAATTTAGATAAAGATACTTTAAAAGATATTTTATTAAAAGCCATTAGGGATGAATGGATAGATATCCTCAACATGATGGGGAAGGGAGATAGCTCTCAACTCCCATTACCTGACATTGCTTAATTATGTATTCATCTCTCAAGCGGAAAAGAAAAAAACTGAGAAAAGTCCAAGAGATCCTTCTCTTGCTAGAGTGAATAGATCTACAACTGGAATAGTAAGTAGGGTAGAAATTGGAAATATGCTTGATGAATTTAAAACAGATATCTTAGGGAGTCTTAGTGAACAGATAAACACCCTTAAATTAAAAAACAAGCAGAAAATCGAGACCGATGCTTTAGATATTTTTTGTCCTAAATGCAGAAAGAAGCATGCTTTAAGAGAATGTCCTCTTGATGCAAAATTTATAGAGACTTGTATGATTTCTTCAGAAAATCATGAAACTAAGATTTTCCCTTCAATTCCAGGTCTTAAGGCTATTTTTCAAGAAGAAAAAACTTCAAATCAAACATAATCTCTTTGCTTTGTCTCTAGAAGACCATGGCAGGGGCCACAAACTCAAGGCTTTAACAATCAAATATACACTCAGCCCCCACCAAATAATTGGAATTCTTGGCAACAACCTTGGCATCAAAATCAATCTCAATCTTGGACACAAGGAATGCAAAATTCATATGGAAGATACACTCAATACTACCAATATCCTCCATCATATCCAAACTATCCTCCCCAATAAATTCCTCAACAAAATCAACAACCCCAACTCCAAAACCAAAATCCACAAATTTCATTGTCATTCCCACAAATACCAAATCAACGTCATGCCCAACCATTACCAAACCCCAATAATAAAAATCCTCAAAATACTTACATGATAGAAGGACAACCATTTCCAACCTACATGATTACTCCACTAGATCTTAATGATGTCCAACTTAGATCTGGTAGGATACTGGAAAAGAAAATTCCTTATTTAGTTATTCAAGAATAAGATAATATTGAGGAAGATTCTCTACAGCCAAATAAAATTTTTGAAGAAGAAACATCTCTTCAAAACCAAAATTCTGAAAATGAAAAAAAAAGAACCAATAAACTCAACTCCTATCATAGAGCAACCATCAACATCTATTTCTAACCCTCCTTTTCCTGAAATAGTACAAGTTGATAAGGGGTAGAAAAACATATCATGTTGCCTAATTATGATTTTCTAGATGAACTGAAAAATGTCTGTATCAAAATCCCTTTGTTATAGGACATAAGGAAATTCCAATTCTAGCCAAAACAATAAAAGAGTTGAGCATGAAGAAACCAAGGAGAAAAACAAAAGAAATAAAAAGAATTCAACTAGTAGGAAAAATTGCAAACAAAATGATGGGAAAATTTTCCATACAAAAATATTTAGATCCAAGAAGTCCAATTGTAAAAACACATATATCAATGGTGTTAAAATTCCAAATACAATTATTGATTTAGGAGCAACTATAAACATCATGAGAAAACAGACCATGGAACAACTTAAACTTCCTAACCTTCTTTATACATCTACATTACTACAATTAGAAGATAGATTTGTAATCAAGCCAGATGGTGTATTAGAAGATATCTCAATATCTCTACATTCTTGGGATTATCCTGTTGATTTTATGATTTTAACTCCCAAACAAAATCTAGGAGGGCATCCACTTATATTAGGAAGACCTTGGTTGGCTACAGCTGATGCTTTCATTAGCTATAGATTTGGTGACATGTATATCTCTGATGGTAACTCAACAAATAAATTCACTCTATATCCTCCAGAAAAAACAATCACAGAGTTAGATGACAAAGAATGTATTGATGATGACAATGATATACATCCCCTCTTTACTATTTCAAACATTAGTGAAGATAGTCAAATCTTAAATTCAATAGAAAACTTTGAATCATCTTCAGTATATGAACATGATCAATTTCAAGAGAAATGCAATATTTAATACTTGTCATCTAGAAAAATTTCTCTATACTCTATGGAAGAATTTGGTAACTCTACAGTTGAAATCTTTCCAAGAAAATCTTTGAACATAAACAAAAACTTAGAAAGACTACAACAAGAAAAGCTAATCAGAACATTACAACAACATTCTTATGCATATGCATGGGAATACACTGACATGAAAGGAATTAGTCCTAAGACTTGTATACATCACATCTATATTGAGGAAAATTGTAAACCTATTAGACAACCTCAAAGAAGGATGAATCCAAATCTTAGGTAAATTGTGAAAGAAGAGTTGCAAAATTTGGCGAATGTGAACTTCATTTACTCAATTTCAGACAATCAGTGGATCTTCCCTTTAATGATTGTACCAAAAAAGAATGGTAAGTGGAGGGTATGCATTGATTATCGAGAATTGAACAAAGCGACCCTAAAAGATCATTTTGTTTTACCTTTTATTGATCAATTATTGGATACACTAGCAGGTAAGAAGTATTTCTCATTTTTGGATGGTTTTAGTGGTTACAACCAGATTCAGGTACCACCTAAAGACCCGATAAAACCACATTTACTTGTCCATGGGGAACTTATGCCTACCGAGTCCTTCCTTTTATTTTATGTAATGCACCTACAACATTCCAAAAGGTAGTACTAGGAATTTTTTCTGATCTAATACATGATTGTGTAGAGGTATATATGGATGATTTTACAGTTTATGGGAATTCATTTGAAGAAGCTTTAGAGAATTTGGAAAAGGTTCCTAAAATATTTAAAGAATAAAATCTTTCATTAAGTCATGAAAAATATTTTATGATGTTTACAGAAGGGATTGTTTTAGGACATCACATTTTAGGAGATGTAATTAAATTTGCTACATATAAAGTTGAAGTCATCTCCAGATTATCAATTCCAAGTTGTCCAAAGGATGTTAGAAGTTTTCTAGGATTCACATGATATTATAGAATATATATAGAAAACTTCACTAAAATAGCATCCCCACTCTTCAAGTTGCTTACCAAAGATTGTGAATTCAGTTGGAATCCTGATTTCCAATTGGCATTTGAAACTTGAAAAACAAAAAATTCTAAAGCACCCATCTTAAGAGGTCAAAATTGGAAACTACCTTTTTATATTTCAACAGATGCTTCAGATACAGCTCTGGGAGCTGTATTAGAAAAAAAATATTTGACTCCCTATGCCATCTATTACACAAGTAATAATTTGACTCCCACTAAGTTAAATTACACTGTAACTGAAAAATAATTCTTAGCCATTATTCATGCTATCAACAAATTTAGACATTATATTACAGGCTATGAAACCTTTGTTTACACATATCACTCTACAATTAGATACTTAATGAATAAATATATTACTAATGGCAGAGTTACAAGATGGTTATTACTCTTACAAGAATTCAATATCACCATTCTAGACCAACTTGAAAAACAAAATACAGTTGTTGATTTCTTATTTAGAATTCAAAATATCAAAAATGATACTCCAGTTGAGGATAAGTTTCCTAATGAATATCTTTTTGCAATAACTACTAAAACTCCTTGGTTTTCAGATATTTTTAATTACTTATTCACAGGAAAATTATCTTCACATTTGTTCCCTAGATAGAAAAGAAGAATTATTCAAATAAGTGAAAATTACTCATGGATTACTAATGAACTGTATAAAAAATGTCTAGATCTCATTATCAGAATGTGTTTGAGAAGATGAAATGCCTGGAATTATTAAGGCATGTCATGATGAACCTTGTGGTGGACATTTTTCTGACAAGAGGACAACCTATAAAATCCTTCATTTAGGATATTATTGGTCATCCATATTTAGAGATACAAAATAATATGTCAAAAGGTGTGACAGCTGCCAAAAGATGGGGAAACCTGTTCCTTCAGATGAAATGCCATTACAATCTCAGGTACTCATCGAACCATTTGAAAAATGGGCCTTGGATTTTGTTGGACCAATCAATCCACCATCTAATCAAAAGAAATATATTTTGGTATGTACTGATTATGTCACTAAATGGATAGAAGCTAAAGCACTACCTTTAGCTAATGAAGGTTTCGTAGTTAAAATTATTTTTGAGGATAGCTTCACTCGTTTTGGTGTTCCAAGAGAAATTGTGACAGATCAGGGATCCCATTTTACATCGAATTTGGTGAAGGAGCTTGTGGAAGATTACAAGATCAAGCACAGAAAATCTACTCCTTATCATCCACAAGAAAATGGTCAAGTAGAGTCCACCAATAAAGTGATTGAAGGAATTCTCACTAAGACTGTACATCTACACAGAAGAGATTGGGCAGAAAGGCTTCCCGAAGCCTTATGGGCCTACAGAACCACATGGAGGAATACAACAAGACATACTCCCTATGAACTTGTTTATGGGAAGCAAGTATTGTTTCTTATTGAATTTCATATTCAAATATTCAAGATGGTAGTCCAATTGGGACTTAATTTATCAAAAGCTCAGAAGCATAGATTGGAGCAACTTAATGAGCTTGATGAAATCAGGCAAGATGCAGTTCTAAGAACTAGTATAATTCAGCAGCAAAGGTCCAAATGGCATGATAAATATATCAAGGAGAAAAATTTTCAAGAAGGGGATTGGGCACTTTTGTTCGATTCAAAGTTCAAAGACTTTCAAGGAAAGTTTCAGACTCATTGGCTTGGGCCTTATGAGATTGAAAAGGTCTTTGACAATGGAGTAGTCAGGATAAGGACCATTGATGAAGAAAAGGTACCTCTTCTTGTGAATGTACATCGGTTGAAAGTGTAATATAAGCCAATATCAAGAGAAGATTTTATCAGGATTTTCCAAGATAACACTGATATGAAGTTAGTGAAGAAGAATCCTTCTTCTTCACTAACTTAGATTTTGTTTTTCCTATATATATATATAAGTAAATAAATTGTATAAGTATGAAAACCAATCAATGATTGGCATCCTTATACAGAAAATACAGGATGAAAATCAGAAATTTTTGACATCCTTTATTTTCTCTTTCTTTTCTACAATAAGTAGTAGTACAAAACTACATTCAATTCTACAGTTACATTCCATTCCACAGTCATATTCCATTTTTCAACTCATATTCTATTCTACAGTTACATTCCATTCCACAGACATATTCCATTCTGCAACTTATATTCCATTCTACAGAATCTACATTCTGCAGCCACATCCCGTTTTATAGCCACATTCCATTCTACAACTAATTCCATATTCTATAGCCATATTTCATTCCATTCTGTAGCTCTGACACATTTTTACAACCTACTAAAAAAATGATGAATACAGGAAATTAAAGGACTACATTTGAAGACCACCATGCTAAAAGTACCTGAAGCATCAACACAAAAGAAATTATAATGAAAGGTTAGTTCTAAAGGAAAATTTGCGAAAATTTATTTTAATAACAAGGTAAAAACATTAGCATGTATAACATATATAATAATATGCTACTGTGACATGTCATCATTTGATTTGATTGGGACTTTCATCATATCCAGATCAACCACATCATTTGCATTATGTTTCATAATGGTCCACAATAGAATCCCTCATGATTAATGGTCATGACGTGTTGACGTGACATATCCATGTACGTTTCTTGAAAACCCAAATCCATCTCACTTATTTATTCCTATAAACCCTTGATGGCTTTCATCAAATCCATAATCTGATTCACTTCATAACAGAGAAGGATAATTCTGAAGATAGATTCTTTACAACAGAAATTATGGGTTTGATAGTAAGATCAGAAACGATTGGAACAAAATATATGGAATTATATCCTCAGATCAAGGAGATGTTGCAGAAAGCTAAATGGCTCAAATTCATAGAGAAATTTGATGGTTTTCGCAAAGAGATCAAAAAGTCTTTTGCTAGATCTTTTGATAGCACAAAAATTGAAATTGGAGACATAAAGCTCACAGTTACTAAGACATGCATAGCTAAGGCCACGAAACTACCTAGGGTTGGTGAAAGGTGGTTCAAAAACAAGGCTTTCACAATGAATCATGGAAAATTATCCTCAAAACCCCAAGTATGGATATTTATGTTTTCAAAAAGGGTATCCCCAGCTTAGCACTTAAAAATAAATGGAGGAACATGCTATTATTTTTTCATAAATTTATCACGTATGAAGGAAGATTTGGCTACATGTATGTGTATCATATTTGATTGTTGATGAATATCTTAGAGAATGGTGAAATAAGTCTTCCCTTATTTTTACTAAATAGCTTAAAAATAATGTCTACAAATGTGTGTAAGGGAATTCAGTTTATATATAATACTATGCACTATCATGGGTTGATAAAAATCCTTCTTGAGTTTCATTTGAAAAGCATAGGAGACTCTTCGAAGAACTTTCTAATCAGAAACCATTTCCAAGATGTGCCAGAGCTGCTTAAAGAAGAAAATACTAGAAGAAGCAGAAGAAATAAAATTGACACAAGAATTAAGGACATACCAGCATCTCCACTTCAGAAAAATGATGAGGAACTCACTCTGCCAAACTGATGAAGAAAAAAAATCAAGGAAAAGTTAAGACAAGAGGTAAAACAGAAAAGAGGAGCAAGGTTACAAGTGAGAAAAATATAAATCCTCTACAGCTAAGATGGAGCTCTAGACTCTGAGGTTTAATGCAGAAAACACTTCCACAAGAGACATGATTTATAAATTTAGAGGAAGAAACTCCAGTACCATCTCCTATCAATACTTCTCCTCTACATAGCCCTGAAAATTCTCCTATACATAAATTTGAAGGTAGTCCCAACAAGAGATCTCCAGGCATAGACATAGTACAACAAGAAATATATGATTACATAGAGTCACTGGAGAGGATAAATGTAGCAATGAATGTAGAACCTCCTATCAATCCACAAGAACCTCTAGTTGATACTCTCAAATAGGAAATCTATGAACTAGAGATATTAAATAGGCATATTAAACAGGATAATGAAGCCTTGAAGCAGCAGAAAAAATTGGAGAAAGTAGTTAGTGAAAATACCATTATGCACTTAGGGTTGTGGTACAAAAAGAACAGGAATTTAAAAAGAAAGAACAAATCACTAAACAAGGCAGTCATTAATCTCAAATACAAACTCCTTATGAGAAATCCTAGGAGGGAAATCACTGCAAAGAAAATCAAAAGAAGAAAACTGGATGTATTGCCAGAAGTGTTTGAACAAATGTAGTAGGAGAAGGGAGTTCACATTTTGGTAAATTTCATGAGGACATGCAATGACTTCTTAGTGGCAGTATGTTGAACCTCAAAATTGTCCCTTCTCTGACATCCTTTCTCATCCCTTTTTCTACTTTCTCATAAGTCCATACACTCCAATAAATTATAAATGTCATGTTTTGTCTTAGGGAATGCATTTAAATGGTTTTTTGTTATATTATAATGTTTTTTTTATTTGAATGAATTTTTGTAACTTGGCTACAGAACGCAGCCTATTCTACAGCTAATCTTTAGTTCTGCAACTAATTTCATGGTTTGGCAGGTTCCAAGGAGCAAATAAATAAATGAGCCACATGGGCACCTCCAGAATAATTCACGCATGGATTTCGTCCTATCTGCTTGATCAAAATCGATAGAAAAGGATGCCTGAGATCACGGTCAAAGCTTGGTCAAAGGACGTAAGCCAAGAAGAGAAGAAATCTTGATTTTCTCTGACGTAGAAAATCAAGATTTAAACATTCAAAATCAAATTCTATAATTCGGTTAAGATAGCCACCAGTAGGCGTAATCAACTCATTATAGTTATATTAGTTTTATTTAAATACCGATTGTACAGAACCGAAGACAAGTAGTAATTTTGCTGAAACAACGTGTATTGTTTTGAAACTCTGTTCTATTATACTCTAAGAATTGCGTTCACGGTTCCAGTGATTTCTTAGTGCGCATATAACCAATTAGGATTTCGACCAAATATACTGCAGAGGAGGAGGTTTTTCATTCATTGTTTTAGTTTAAATTCTTTACTATGTTTTGTCAATTTTGTTTTGTCAATTTTCTGAGTAGATTAATATTACATTAGAATTTTCGACCAGTAGCATAGAATTAAGTCATGAATGTTTTCTTAGCATCAACAATAGAATAAATGTGTAATCTTTTCTTTTCTAAAAACATTTCAAGAGGATAGATTTATCTATTTTCCAATTGGATTAAGTTTGAGGCAATAGAGATCACAGTTATTTAGTTTCCTTTCATGTTTTGTTATTTACTTTCTTAGATCAAACTATCAATTCATTGTATAATTGAATGTTTCTAAAAGATCAGGCTAAGAAAGTGACTTGTCATACTTCCAAATTGGGTGATTGAATGTTCAACCTATACAATCATTGAGCTGTACTTTTACATGCTTTTACATTTCATTTTAGGTCCTCATTCAATTATATAATTGGGTGTTCTTAAAGATCTTTCAAGAAGGTGATTTTATCATATTTCTAAACTGAATGCTCGAATATCTAATTTATGAATTTATTGAGTTTTCCTTTGCACACTTTACTTGTTTTTCTAGAAAATTAAAAACTAAGGTATAATTGGTTGCTTACACGTCATTTCAAGAGAGTGATTTTATCATACTTCATATTGAATGCTGGAGTAATCAAACATACATTAGCTTGCCTTATCTTTGAATTTGCTTTCAATTAGAGTAGCATTGTAATTTCAATTTTCAGTCATAATATTTATATCCATGGAATAGGACTAACATTAAATTGAAATTCATTAGCATAAAAACTCTGTTTTTTCATATTAGATTTGGTTCATTTTTATGAAAATTACTTTAACTTATGAACACTTCCTTTTCTTCCTTCTTTTAAAATCATTTTTACACATTTAAAATTCACTAGATTCATTTAATTCCTTTCATAGTCCTATATTAACATTTAGACATAAAGAAAAAAACCCCCAAAACAACAGAAAAATACATACAACGAAGTAAGAAGAAGGTTAACTAAGCACATATAGTGCACCACACTTCATTAGTTTACAAACCTCAGTTGATAGTTTATGTAAGAAATTTAAGACATTAAATTGACTAAACAGTTACTAGTAGATAGATATTGTTAGATGGATTTAGTAATTTATTTTATATTATTAGGCTTAGGAGCCTAGGCCCTACAAAATTGTTTTGGAGAGTGTATTTTTATGTGTGTGTGTGTGTATGTGTGTGTGTGTGTGTGTGTGTGTGTTGTTTTCATCCTCTACTTATGGTATTTAAATGACATGTCTTGTCTACCCATGTGAATTATTTACATGGATGCATGATATTAACAATAATGATTCAATACGATAAATTCCAATATAACACATAATTAGTAGATGAATCAACCAATGCATTAGAGCCTCATGAAATGTGCAGATATTCCATAAAATCAAAATAGTTCTCAAGGAAACTGATGTGTGCCCAAATCAACGTCTTTTTATCACATGTCCAACACCTTTTTTACTATATTTTTCCATTGTCATACCACACCATCACCTATTTTTCCCATAAAAGGCACACTTATCTTTTGATTATGTCATTTTAATGTTCAATCTCATGTATTTAGGAAGGAATTTTCCTTTTTATGCTAATCTATGCAAATTCATGAGAATAAATTCAAGTAGATTCATACAAATAAATGTTAAGTGATAGTAAATGGAAGTTTCTACATTTCCCTATGTAATACTACAACAACTTTAGGTTTCTTTAATACCCATATATCATTGTATCACTTATAGTACGTCATTTTTGTAACATGAAAAATTGCAAGTGCCAAAAAATTTTTGCGACAACATGACCAAAGTGAAATTGCTAAAACTCTAGGTGCTACAAGATGGCAAAGTTTGGCACTACAACATGTTGATGCAACATGAAAGAGTGTGAGTGCTACAACTCAGTTATTGCAACACTTAAGAGTGTGAGTGTTGCACCCTAGATACTACAACATGAAAAAACTCAATTGCTACAACTCCACTACCGTAACATGACAAAATTCAATTTCATAACACGATGTTGCAACATGTCTAGAGTCTAATATTGCAACGCCTTGGAAAATTATCATTAAGGATAACCACTACAACTCCAAGAAAATTGGTATAACACAACACTAATCAAACTCCAACTATAAAAGTTCCATGAATGGATTTCTCAACAATAAACCATCCGTTGGATCAGTTAACATAGGAAGTGACAAGAGGAAGTTGGATGCTCAACAACCAAATGTTGAGAGTAACAAATGATTGTCCCAAATGTCACCTATTACAACAACTGAATGAGACATCATTTGTCTTATTTTTCTACATGTTGGTTGAATTTTTTTAGTGAAGAAAGAACAACATACAAAACTAAATATTCTCATGATTGTTCCCTGATCGCTTGACTAAATTAAGAGTGCAAAATTATATAAAGACACCCAAATATACTTGCGTTGGAGAGTGATGCAGGGGCATTAGGCTCAAGAAAATTCCTTATATTTTAATAGACTTAGGGGTTTTGTGTTTTTGAGAGATTTGGTTTCTTATGTAATGATTTGAGTGATTTTAATGAAAATTAATTAAATATTGTGAGGAAAAATTCTCGAATGTTGGAGAACATGAGAGAATTAGACTAGTTGAGAGTGTATAGGGATTGGGAGCTTTAGGAATTAATTATAAATCCTAAATTGGAATTGGTTTCATGATTTTTGGGATGAAAGAGGATCCATAGGGATTAAGTAGTGATTTTAGGATTTTGTTGAGGAGATGGAGGAACTGAAATGAAAAATAGTTTCAGAACCTTTTTGTATAAAATGTAAGCCTCAAAGGCATAAAAAAACAATAGATGAGTAGAAATATTTCAAGGTAGAACAGAGATAGATAGGTAGAGTTTGTAAGCCTACAGGATGAATAGGAAAAAGGCCGCTGATACATAAGCTCAGGCCTGAGGAAGAGTTCCTATGTAAATATTGGTTTTAATACAGAAAAAATCAATCTCTGAGTTTGTGTTTTGAGTATATATTGTGTGCAAATGAATTAATAGAATAAAAGGAAGTCTGTCAATTTTTCATTGGGTCATAGGATTGACTAAGTGTATGAGACTGTGTGTTTAATTGATATTACGAAATTGTGTGAATCGATCACTGAATGGATTGATTCCATTAAAGAATTTTCTTGGATGTCTAAATTTAGACATAAACTTGTTTGGATGTATTTCGAAATGATTTGATTTCATATAAAGCATTTAAGGGGTTATTACATCCTGTTGTGAGTACACAGTGTAGCGAGATCAGGTTTTAAAGTCAATTTGAGGGTTACTGTATTTATAAAGATGATTATAAACCCACAGAAATTGAACAATAGAATTCAAACCATGTGTGAAATGAATGGAGAGAGGGTTTTGGAGATTAGACAGAACCCTGGCCTATTTTGAAATGTTGAATTGAAACACAGTGGGATGGAATCGATCGATAGTTTAAGGGAGGAGATCTTGTATTGAAGAATTGAAACGGAACTGTGAGCAACAGTATGGCGAAACTATGAAATTGGAACCGTGAAGCAGTTTTTGAAAACCATAAATGGTTTTCGCGTAAACTCCAGATGGTAAGTGGTATTTCCTTGTTTGAACGCGATAGTGCTAAACGTGTGACATGTTGCATGGGTGGAATTCCAAAACTGTTTGTTTTGCGTGAGTTTTGTGCGATAAAATCTAGACGTTGAATGAATGCGATATCCGTTGGATCCTCTGATCAAATGATCAGACGGTGTTTGCATCGTCATTTGCACAGAAGTTAACGAAGATGTGGACCCAACAATTGTTATAGCATCATTTTTCACCCTCATGTGATTCATGATTGTCTCGTTAGCCTTGGGCTCCCATTCCCACAGACTTGAATAAAAGTTCATAAAAAACAGTGTTTCAAATCCCATACGCGGGTATGCCCAGACTTTTCTGCGTGTATACGCGAGTCCAAAGATACTTTTCCGCGTATGCCATTAAAATCATTAAAAAATATATAAAAATCTCTATTTTCGAGGCTGGGTTGATGGTTATTCCAGTAATTCAATCACCCCAGCCCGTGGCCAACTGTTTCCAATAGATTGAAACTACTTTGAGGGAGTATAAAAAGCCCCTCATATGCATGGCCTAAGGGAGAGAGAAAATTATAGACATTATACTCTGTTGGAGCCCAATTTCAAGTTTGATTTCCCGTGCCTCCTGCACTTCCCAGATTTTTACAGGAAACCCTTGTTTCCTGGAGATGTTCATCAGCTTATATGTCATCTCATGTGCACAAGTCTTGAAATAATCCTATTGAGGCAAGGGCGGGATGGATCCAGACGATGGTCTGTTCGAAGATCGTGGAAGGATTCAGGTGATCTCTCCACCTTTCTATTATTGTACATGTTGTTCGTAATGAAGAAGAACCATCTTGTTCCCGAATTCACGTGCTAATATCTGCTTGCATATGTGAAAAGGTTGTTAATTAAGCATTTATTATTGTTTATATGATGTTTCACATGGATTACACTGACATTTAGGAAAGATATATGATGTACAACTAGAATTCCGTGCATGTCTCTTCTTGATTTCCAGGTTGAAGAGGAAGAAGGGTTGCTGGGGATTTGGACCCCGCAGGATCTACATCAAACGTAGGACCTACGGGTGAGTTCTACAATCGATGTTATCTAGTTTTTAGCATACAAGTGTGGTTGTGTGAGTCCTTCTTGAATAGCATGCCCTGATCTGTGTAGGTTTTTGACCCAACGACCTCTAGGGATTTATTTCCCAAAACAGAACTGGCAACTTCGCTGGGGATCGCATTCTTGTGATTCCCCTGTTGGGTGGTTTCAGCTGTTTTAAATTTTTCCAACAGTTTTAATCATTATTTCCAGTCCAGTTAGTTTTTTCTCAGTCAGGCTAAAGACCTGGTTCTTTAGCCAGACTTGATCATTTTTATTTTTCATTATTTACCTCTCCATATGCTAGTTTTACTCTACATGTCATACGCATATACATGCAGGTTTGGTGAAAGGAAGTCGTGTATACGCATTTTTCCTTTGCCACGGTCGTGTATGCACGCTTGTTTCAAAACTGCTAAGTAGCGTATACCTGGGCAAATTTTGAAATTCTTGATTTATTAACTTTTTGGTCTTGTCTGCCTGTGGAGACCTGTTCCTGCAGTGTCCTTTTAGTCTCTGGATTGTGTTGAAGGTGGTTATTAGTCTTTTTCTCTCTTTTTTTGTTGAAGACTGGCTCATTTGGCAAATCTTGTTTTTTTAGTGCTTGCATTTCTGGTTCGAGTACCAAGATCTCTTTCTGGGGATTCTTGGCTGTTCTGCATAATCAGGACAGAGAGCTTCTGCTCATATGCTCTTTCCTAACTTTATGTCCTGCTTTGCACTTTAATTTTTGCCTGCTTTTCGGTTGGTTTTCTTGATTTCATTTGACTAGGTCTTGTTGCAATTTTTGAAGAGTCATTTTTGGGTCTTTGAAGTTTTGTTTGTTGCAAGATTGTGCTATTCTTCTGGGCTAAGTTACTGAGTTTCTTGTCTTCCTTTTGCTCGTATAAATCTTGCTACTAAGTGGCACTATAAGATTTAGAGCATTTTTGTTGAATTTTTTCTTGAAATTCAGAGATTGTTTGGCTTGGGAATTGGATAGTTCTTCTTGGTCTTTTTGAAATCTTCTTTTTATAAAATTCAAAAGGTCAAAAACATTTTGTTTTTCCATTGCCTTTGTTTTTGCATTTTTGTTTTGGTTTCTTTCCATCTTTTGAAGCCTTCTTGAGATTTCTTACCTTCGGTTTCTGACTTGATTTGGGAAGGGAATTTTCATTGGTTTCTTTCTCTTATTTCGAGCATATTTTGGTGTCTTTATACTGAGAGTTTCTGATTTCGAAACTAGCTTTGTGGACAACCAAAAAAGTGATAGAATTGAGGGATTTTTGGAAATTTCTCTTTGCTTTATTAGATTTTGCATCTTAGAATTGGCATGATCTTAGTAATTTGCATTAGGTGCACTTAAACATTTGTAGTCTTTTTCATAAATTTTGCGAGTGTGAGGTTTGATATCTGAAAAGAAAAAAAATAGTCTCGTAGAACCCGTGTAGAAATTTCTTTTCATCGAAAGGCAATTACTGCATCTGCATGTAGTTTGGTTTTCATTAATTTCTTTTCTGCGTCATAAAACATTACGAGTTTCATTCCCATATTCCCTTGACTTAATATAACAGCTAACTAAAATAAGCGCAATAATTTAAAAACAACTAGCAAGTTTTTTATTAAGTGTCATACACCAACTAGCTAGGTTGTAGGGCCTTGGATTAGGTGAGTGGAGAGTTAACTCTCCAAGGCCGCTCAAACTAAAACATAGAATTTTATTAAATGAGAGAAATCCAACTCCGTTAGGTGGACCGGGAAAGCTCTCCTCCAGAGAGTCAAGCGTGAGGGGAAGTGAAGGTTGAGATGAGAGATACCCCCTCTCCGATTTACTGGATCTTGCCTTAAGACCATTCCGCCCAGCTGCTGACACGGATTGGTACCCTTAGTTTCCATTCCTAGGTTCCACACAGGTGACTGCGGGGGGGAATACCCGTGGTACCTGAGGCAGACATCGTATCACTTCCACCAGTACTTCTGGAGGGTGCCCCGGCGAAGCTTGGGTACTTGCACCAGCAAATTCTGTTGTTAGGAGGTCGGCGTAATTGTTTCTGTTACCTTCGCTAGTAGGCCTGGGCCGTAATTATCCCAGAATACTTTCGGGAGGTCCTATTTTTCGCTTTCTCGTATTTTGGTGTCCGGTCCTAATCACCCGGAGAGGAAATACATGAAGGCTGCTTGCTTGGTTGCATCTTAGGGATTTTTGTAGTGAGTGCTCTTTGCTCCTAGCTTGCTTAGCTTTATACTTTTTTGAGTCTAATGAATCTGTTAAAGTGGCTGATCAAGTGCCTCGTCGATCGAGGAGAGTTCAGGGGTTATCTCCCGAAAGTGTAGAGCCTTCTTCAAGAAGGCGTAGGAGTAATATAGCAGGTGAATATCACCCAGTGGTATCTGACGCAGCGGAGAGAGATCCTCCAGAAGGGCTTGAAGGTTTTGTAGTTGGTTCTGGTATTGGTTCTGAGAGGAGCGCTCCGCTCACCTCGAGAGTCTTATTTCCACGAGAAGAAGAAGTAGAAGTAGAGGAAGTAACTCAGCTTTCTGAATCACTTCCATCTCCTCTTCCTCTGATTATCCATTTGTTTTTTAGTACATCGGACCTGAGTCAGAAAGACCAGAAATTCCTTATCCATCTTATTCATACCTTTCGATGGCCACGACTGGGAACACGGCTTCAGCTGTGAGTGCTGCAGGCATTCAGACTCCTACTTCAGTAGAAGGAGGATGCACAATTGCTATATCTTCGATTGCTTCTAGTACTACTGTGTTTGGCTCTGGTTTCACCCAAGCACAAGCTTCTCAATCTGGTCCCTTTTGTTTTGGAATTCCCACTAGTGGGATTCCTTCGTTTTCCTTTTCCGCTACTGCAACTGCGTCTGCACCCATGTCTTCCATGGTTAGTGGGTCAACTTATTTTCAAGGGTTCCCCTTCGGAAGTGGGCATATTCCTAGTTTGAATCCTTCCTTAGGTTCTTTTCCTTTTGCTTCTCAGACTCAGAGTTTTAACCCTTGGTCTGGAGGTCAGAGTTCAACTACCTTTATAGGTTGGAACCCTGTATTTACAGCAGTGGGAGCAGGGAATCAGTTTCTCGTTGGTCAACAAGGGAATGTTTCTTTCCCTTTGTCGAGTGCTTATCAGAATTTTTCCCCTCTTTCTAAGGCTTGGAACCCCTATCAGGGGGTTTCATCTTTATTTACTACTTGGGGGGGGGGGGGGGAGAACTGGTCCGGTCTATGGTAACTCTACGTTGGGAGGGGGTCCTTCTCCAAATGCTGGGTCTTATGGCCCAACATTTTCTACGAGTTCTTTCTGGAAACCTGGTGCCTCGTCAAATCCAGGTTATTCTTTTCAGAATGTGGGGAATTCATCCCACCAAGGATGGAATCCTCAGGCTCCTCCTCGTTTACCTTTTCTGGCAACGTTGAACTTGCCAGATTTGTCGAAATTGACGAACGATCCGATCCGATATAGTCCGGGGTGGCCTCTGGTTCTGACCAAACTACCTTCAGACATTCCAAAGTTTGAAGGCAAGAATGGAGAGGACCCGGCTGATCATATCACCACTTTCCATTTATGGCGTTCATCTAACTCCCTGACCAAGGATTCGATTAGGTTGAGGTTGTTTCAACGCACCTTGACTGGAAACGCTGCCAAGTGGTATATTGAGTTAACTGGGGGCAGTTTTGCTACTTTTGGAGATCTGGATACTATATTTCTAAATCATTTCCAGTTGTCTGTTCGTTATGATGCCGGGACTGAACTCCTAGCTAATTTTAAGCAGGACGACGCAACCCACATTTCTGATCATATTCAGGAATGGCGGAGAAGGAAGAGGCTAATTAAAGCTTATATTCCGAGAGAATTTCTTTTGGAATGGTTTTTGAAATCTCTGCAGCCAAATATTTCTAAGGATGTATCCCTTTCAGGGGTATTTTCCGAGGAGCAGGCTATTTTTAGGGCCCAACAGCTTGAATTGATATATTCTCAGTCTGGTGTCCTTCATAAATATTTTCCTAATGCTCCTCGCTCCAAATTAGACATATCCAAGACTAAACCTGGTCCTCATGGTGACGAACTTATTGGGTCGATCAATAGTGGTGCAACTAATCTGTTTAGTCAATTGCAGCAGTTGTCTATACAATCTGCTTCTTCTGGTCAGGCTGTGCCTGTTGAGTCATCGCCTTCTCAATCTTTGTCGATAAATGTCGTTCAGACTTCTAACCCTAAAGAAAATCAACAATCTGAAGGGAAGAAGAAGAAGGGACAGAATAATAATAAGAAAAAGGGCAAGAATGGGAAGGGTAATGCAAATAAATCCAACGAGCATGTTGGTGAGGGTCCAAAGGATAAAAAGAAAGTGAAGTTTCCATGCAAGTTATGTGTTGGAGACCATCTTACTCACCTTTGCCCTAAAATTTAGGATGCGCAGCGCTTGTTAGCCCAGTAGGGTTCTTCTAGTTCCCAGGCTGTGTTGAAAAACCCTTTTCCCCAAGGGCAACAGCTAGTTGTTGGCACGAATCAAAATATTGGGGCTTCCTCTAAGGGCACCCAGGAAGGGGAAACTCCGTCAAACATATACATGATGAGTGCTCATGCGTATATCGCCACGAGATCCCGTGATTATGGCGAAGATGATTCTTCAAAAGCCAAGGGTGCTGCCAATGGTACTGAGCCGCTTCATATTACGAAGCCTACTATTGAGCCTATACCTCGGATGCCAAAAGCATCTACCAAGCGTACAATGATTAATCCAAATGTCAGGGCTGCCCAGAACTACTCTATTGTGGAAGATCTAGTGTAGAGTCCTTGTGCCATGTCGGCTCTTGAGGTGCTCCAGTCTTTTCCAGCTCAGCACAGTGCTCTGCTCACTGCTATTGGGGCTATCGATCCAAAGAAATCTCTTGTGATTACATTCGATATTTCTAATTTTAAAAAGAGACTCCCCCATCATATGGCTTTTCATATCAAATCGTCATTTCGGAAATTCAATATCTTTCGAACGGTCGTTGATGAGGGCGCTTCCACATGTGTGATGTCTCTCGCATGCTGGAAGGGAATTGGATCTCCCGCAGCTATTCCATCTACTACTCTTCTAACTGCGTTTGATGGTCATTCTCACACACCGCATGGCATTGTCCCAGCTTTGCCCATCTGTGTTGGGGGAAAAACTGTAAATATAGAGGTTGAGATAGTTGATGCAAGCTTGGACTACAACCTTCTGTTGGGGCGAACCTGGATTTATGAGATGGATGCCATTGAATCCTCATTATTTCGAGTTATTTGTTTCCCTCACGAAGGGAGGATTGTTACAGTGGATCAACTGGACTGTTCTCCTGTAGACCCGAATGCATCTACTGACTCAACTATTCCAAAGGTGGATAATGCCAAGCCGCCTGTTGAGAATTTAGGGGTTGGAATGTATTCTTATTTGATGGGTACCTTTGATATTCCACCTCCTACCATTCATATAAATGCAATTTCATCCTCCAGGGCTCCTATTCGAAGAGAGTTCTTCAGAACTCATTATTTTTCGGATCCTTGGACCTTGCCTTCCCCTACCTCCACATTAGCGGAAGGTCAAGTGGGTGGAATGGCATTTCCGATGTCTGCAGCTGAGATTTCTTATCAATCTATTGTTGACTCTGCAGAGTCCATTCCAGCTCCTCTTTCTCTGAATGAGTTGGATGGCGATGTGGCTCCGTCTTGGACACTTAGTTCTTCTTCTGCCCAGGATTGCCTTGATACCACTCTTCCATCTGAAGAGGCCATCCTGGAAGCTATGACTGTTATAGATAGACCATGGGATGATTTGCATCATCGGTCTTACTTTTTACCTGATTTGAGCGAAGTTGAATCACGTTTTCCAAGTCCTTTGTCTCCTGGTCCTGTTCGCCCAGTCCTGAACCCTTTAGCACCAACACAAGTATATGCTGAAGGGAACATGGCTGTGATTTCTCCAACTATCCCGGTGAACATTTCCAGGGATCCCAATGTTATAGAGAATGTCTTCATCGGAGCTGAATGTTCCCCTGAAGAGATTCAGATTTACACCGATCTCTTTAAAGAGTTTAGGGATGTGTTCGCTTGATCTTATGAGGAAATGCCTGGTATAGATCCATCTATTGTCTAGCATGAGATCAAGACTTACAAAAATGCTAAGCCTGTGAGGCAAAAACTTCGTCTGGTCAATCCTAGGAAGGCTGCAGCTATCAAAGCCGAGGTGGAGAAGCTGCTCAAGGCAAGATTTATTTTCCCTGTTCCTTTGACAGAGTGGGTTTCGAATCCTGTTCCCGTGGATAAAAAACAAGGAACAATTCGAGTTTGCATTGATTTCAGAGACCTTAATAAAGCATGTCTGAAAGATAATTACCCCACACCATTTATAGATCAGATTATCGATGAGTGTGCCGGTAATGAGATTTTCTCCTTCATGGACGGTTTCTCCGGATACAATCAGATTACTATCCGTCCTGAAGATCAGCATAAGGCTGCCTTTATTTGTCCCTAGGGTACTTTTGCTTACAAGAAGATGAATTTTGGTCTTAAAAATGCTGGGGCTATGTTTCAGCGGGCCATGTCATATGCCTTCCATGATATCAAACATATTATCGAGGCATATTTGGATGATTTAGCTGCTCGTTCTCGAAAGATAATTGATCATCCTGCTCACCTCTGTCAAGTATTCGAACGATGTCGTTTCTACAAGATTAGGTTGAATCCGAACAAGTGTGTTTTCGCGGTTACATCCGGTCGGTTATTGGGATTCATTGTGTCGTCGGAAGTGATTAGGGTAGATCCCTTCAAGGTTGAGGCAATACTTCGGTTGCCTCCCCCGTCATCTATTCGTCAACTTCAAAGTCTACAAGGAAAGGCTAATTTTCTTCGGAGATTTATCGTAAATTATGTTGAAGTTACCAAAGGATTTATGAGATTGTTGAAGAAGGGAGTTCCATTCTTTTGGGATGACTTTGCTCAGCGCTCATTCGATGCTTTGAAAAAATCATTAACCTCTGCTCCTATATTGAGTCCACTTGATTATAGCAGGGATTTCCTTTTGTATCTTGCAGTAGCAGAATCTACCATTGGTATGGTTCTGGTTCAGTAGGACGATGCTATGGCAGAGCATGTTATATACTATCTTAGTCAAGGCTTGGTAGGACCTGAACTCCAGTATAATCCGATAGAGAAGCTAGCTTTAGCAGTTGTTCATGTTGTATAGCGACTCAGACATTATATTATTCTACGAAAAACTTATGTTTTGACAGCATCCAATCCATTTTAGTTTGTTCTCAGCAGGCGAGTGATTGGGGGAAAATACAATAGATGGATTGTGATTTTGCAGGAATTTGATCTTGAGTTTATGTCTGCCAAGTTCAAGAAATCTTTAGTTTTAGCGGAATTAATCTTTGAGTTGCCTTGTGGAGAAGAGATAGTCTATTATGAATCCTTCCCGGATGAACATTTGCTTCTCATCTCTCCACAGGATCCTTGGTATGGAGATATCATCGTGTATCTTCAGACTATGAATTTTCCTCTACTTTTTCGAAAGATGAGCGTCGTAAGTTGCATCACTTGGCTAAAAATTACTTGATTATTGGTGATGCTTTATACCGCCAAGGGGTTGATTCAATCCTGAGACGTTGCTTAACTCTCGAAGAATCTGAGGCTATGTTGAATGATTTCCACAGTGGAGCTTGTGGTGGTCATTTATCTGGGCTTGCTACAGCCCAAAAAATATTGCATGCTGGATACTTTTGGCCTTCAATTTTCAAAGATTGTGTGGAGTCGGTCAAAAAGTGTCATCCGTGTCAAGTCTATACTCAAAAAATGTGCGCTCATCCAGCTCCGCTTTTTCTAGTCATTACTGTCGGTCCCTTTACAAAGTGGGGTATTGATTATACTACTTGTAACCCACCTTCGGCTAAAGGTCACAAGTATATTATTGTAGTAGTAGACTACTTTACGAAGTGGGTCGAGGCTATGCCTACTTTTGGGAATGATGGTGAGCCAGTAGCTCTTTTTATTTTCAACCAAGTTATTGCTCGTTTTGGTATTCCTAGAGATATTGTCACTAATCATGGCAGTAATTTTCAGAATAGCATGATGGTTGAGTTGGCTTTAAAATTAGGTTTCCGGCAGGAGCATTCATCTCCGTATTATCCTTAGGCCAATGGGAAAGTGGAAGCCGTGAACAAATCCTTGAAGACCATTCTTCAAAGGACAATTAATAAAGCTCGATCCAAATGGAATATCATGTTGTATCCTGCACTTTTGGCATACAAGATGTCAGTGAAAACTGCAACTGGCTTTACTCCGTTTCAACTAGTTTACGGGTTGGAATCCATATTTCCCACTGAATGTGAGATTCCTTCTCTTCAGTTAGCTGTTGAGCTTCTTCCTGACACTTCTAGTCTTGAAGAACGTCTCCTTCATTTGGAACATCTTGACGAGCAGCGTCGCGATGCCGCCATGATGAATGAGGCGCATAAGAAACGAGTCAAAGTTCAGTACAATAAGGCGGTCAAACCTAGGGTTTTCTCGGAAGGCGACCTAGTTTTTGTCTATGCCCAAGAGAAGGATGCCTTAGGCATAGCAAAGTTTAAGTCTATGTGGTATGGCCCCTTCATCGTTAAAAATTCCTTAAAAAAGGAGCATATGCCTTGGTTGATTTTGAAGGAAATGAGTTGGCGGAGCCCAGAAATGGGCTCTATTTAAAAAGGTATTATGCCTAGGCTTCGCCCTGGCATTTTGCTTTTGTATATAGTAGTTTTTATTTTGTACATATTTGGTTTTTAGGTCTTTGATGTGATGGTGATGTTTCTGATCTTCTTTGGCAGGTTGTGTCGAATGTCATGAGTCATTATGGTTTCACCAATGGTGCTAGTAGACACACCCAGAACTTGGCTTCCACAGCTTGGGTGCTTCATCATCCATCCAGTCAGCTGTTTGTATCAAGAGGAGTCTGCATTGGTCCTGCTTCCAATAATATAGCAGAGTACACTGCAGTTATTTATCTACTCTCGGAGGCAATATCTTTGGGTGTTGATTCGTTGGTAGTTTTCTTGGACTCCCAGCTGGTGGTGTCGCAGTTGAACAATACTTATCGGGTTCGAGATTCATTTTTACTCCGGTTGTTTTTTAGGGTACGTTTGTTACAAAGATCATTTCAATTTTTAACATTCATTCATATTCCTTGAGCAAAAAATTGGATGGCAGACTCATTAGCTAATCAAGCAATTGATTGACATACTAATCATTCCATACATTAAAATTTAATCATAAAAAACATCATGCATTTTTATACATTTGTTACATCACATCATAAATCGTTGTATATATATCATCAGAGTGTTCAAAAACTATACAAAATTTGGATCCATAAGTCATACAAAATTAGGGCTTATGCCCGATCATGTTCAATATAAAAAATATACAGTCATCCGGTAATCATATCTATCTACTCCTGTGGTCCCTGCCCAAAATTCGTGTTCCTATAGAACACGATTGCAGTGGCGACTCGGCGGAATAATCGCACCCAGACATGTGGTACTCCCAATACCTATCTCTGGATGGCCTCAGGTATATCTTCTACTGCAGCCATAGGCACTTGGCGAGTTAAACCCTCCAAGTTCCTTTGTACAGCATGGAGGGTCCTATCTGGGTCTACAGTATCTACCTCGCCTCTGCGGCGTTTATGCCATGGGTAGCCCTCAGGACGGACTGGTCCAATATCTGTATCATGGTCATCATAATATTGTAAGTCATTTTGAATCCAATCAAAAACATGTTTTTTTTTCACATTTTTTCACATATATTGAAAAAATCATAAAAATCACATAATTCAAAAATTGCAATCTTCCCGATTGTGCCCCATGTCGCGCCAGGTGGAAGGACGAGGTCTGGATCACCGCGGAAATCCATCTCCGCATAGTGGTATTCCTCCATGGCGATGAATTGTTCTCCCCACCATTGGAATAACTCGTCATCCCAGGTGGTTCAGGGAACTTCACTTCCCCCCAGTCTCTTCATCAGATCTGCCCATCGAGCAATTCTTGGGTCTCTTGGGCTATTGATGGAAGAGATCACTTTGGGTCGAAGCCCAGGAATCTTCTCAAAGAAGAATGTCATCAAGATGGTCCCATACTCTAAATTTTTTGTTTTTGCTTTTCGGATGGAAGTCAGTTGTTGCTTCATATTCATTAGTAGATATGTACACCAATCATATAGGTGAGCTAGGCATTCCACAGCTATGCTCATCTGAGTTCTGGATGCCTGATGCAAGGAAGTAGATCCTGCTACCCTGCCAATGGTGAATAGGAGAATATTCATGTGTAGATATCTCAAATCTTTTATAGCAATCTGAGTCCCTACTTTCTTGGACCCCTCTACACAATAGACGTGGACATAGTCATCCACGGTAAGCCCACTCAAAGGCTTCCTGTGCAAATCTACTGGGTCTCCCCTCCATGAGAGTCCAGTAATGAAGTAAATGTCTTCTACCTCTATGTGTATGGGAATTTGATCTATCATGAAGCAATCTTCCTTCGGTTCCGAATAATTTACTAGCATTTCAAGTAACCGGACATTACTCTTCATATTTAGCATTTTGAAAAATTTGAGAAATCCACAATTTTGGAGGATATTGAGCGATAATTGATCTTGCATTACTTCATTATCAATTGCACTATGCTCACGTTCCCTCCAGGTGATAGTCATCCTGAAAAAATTCATTCATTTTTCCATTAGAAACGCTTTTTTACATTTTGAGTTGTGCATACGCGACTTACCCTGTACACAGTCGAATATATACGTGGCTTGGTCCATACGAACTCGCGTATGCACAGAGCCTTAAATTAAAACAAATATTTCTACGGTGAAATTTCTGAATTTTAACTCTATTAATGGAAAAAATTGATAATGATGATGGATTAAGAGCTTACCTGACTGATTCGGCGAAGTTTGATCATTGATTGCTCCTGTTTTGACGAAAGAGGGTTTTTCTCCAGAGCTCTTTTTTCCAAATCAGCAAGTAACAATGAACCAAATGTGAGGTAACATGTGTATTTATGCCCAGAATTTGAAAAATTTTGCAAAAATTTGTTATGATTATTTTTTCAATCTATCTTAAGCTGCATAACCCGGATGCTTGTAAGTGCCCAGATTGGTATATTTTCAAGTACATTTTGATGAAGTTGAGATTTTTCCAGTTTTTGATCCATGACTACTGACCTGCCATGGAAGGTATATGATCTTCACTAGCATATAGGTTAGGAAATCCACTTTTTGTTGCATCTTGCATATTAGCCTCCATTCTGATCACTTGCCATAGGGTCGATCCCATCAGGTCATGAGTATTTCACCCATTTCACTCACCGATTATTTAATCATGACTTGGTGGTAGAGCCTTCCTTTACATGGGCTTCCTAGTTAGTTCCTCGCTATCACTTGTTGCCCATGCTGCGTTTTATGTAGGCTCGGGAGTCCTCTTTAGTCCCGCCATGAATTGTGTGTTGAAGCTTCATTCTTCTTCTTCTTCATTATCATTTTTCTGGCTATTACCCTAGAGGCTCCCTGGTGTTGTTGAGTTGTATTACTACATTGCATATTGGCTACTTGTTTATCCTGGCCTTTAGCCGGCTTCATTTGGACTCGATGTTTAAGCCAACTTTTGACCTTGACTATTTGTACAAGTTAACCATTGCATGCACTTAGCTATCACGACTTGACACCCTTTTACCCATGGATGGAACGTTCCTTTGAGTATCGCTTACCAGTTTCCGCCACCTTGCATTGAGCATAGGATTGTTCCAATCCCAGGAACTAGTGCATCTGATTTTTTATACTCGTTCTATCCATTGTACCATAGCATTCTTTTATTCTTTTTCAGGCTTATTATATGAAAAAGACAAAAAAATCAAATATAACAAAAAGAGCGGGAACGGGATGTAACTTCGTAATTTGATGGCAGTAGAGTGTCAGTTTGTCGCCCTTGAACAAAGCACATACACTTATATATTTCCTTCATTTGGGATGGTTTTAGTTTTGACCTAGGTTCA
This sequence comes from Pinus albicaulis, assembly GCA_034641835.2. Lineage (NCBI taxonomy): Eukaryota > Viridiplantae > Streptophyta > Pinopsida > Pinales > Pinaceae > Pinus > Pinus albicaulis. Next base: position 306,599,158 of record CM076584.1, on the reverse strand, counting down.
GCCTTTGCCTTGTTTCACTGGTCAGTTCTCCCCCGGTTGGTTATCTCTTCCAATCATATGGAGAGTTTTTTTTTGCCTCCTGCATAACAGACTTATACAGTGTCACTTTTTACTGCCATGGTCATCACGAGTCGTGCTTTTGTTCAAGGGAATTCTAACCAGAGTCGGCCATTCTGCGGTGTCTCTTGACTCATTATTCAGTCGGCCTTCCCGGTTTTGTCAGTATCTTGTTCTATCACATCAGATGTTTTGGTCTTCTACTCGTGCTGGTTTGAGAAGGTCCCCATTGACTTCTTGCTGGCGGGTTTGTCTCTTATCGACTACAACACATTGCTCTGAGAGCAAACCTAGAGCCGCACCCTGGCCCTATTTCCATCATTGATAGGTGACCTTGTGCTCAGCATTTGATCATCATTATGGGTCTTTGACTGAGTGGTTTCCCTTGTGTTCGACGTCAGCATACATTATCACACTTGGGATTCGTGCAGTACCTTGATTTCCATTTGACCCTATCGGTGGATATCTCGCCTCTGTGTTAGCTTTCATTATTGGTTGGTTCAGAGGGTTTCTTCCGTGCGCTAGCTTCATCTTGTGCATGTCGGAAACATACTTCGGTTTGGTTCCATCACTCTGCTTCGTCCGATTCCTTCCAAATCTTGGCCTACAGGTTACACTCGCGCTGGACTGATGTGGGATGCCTTAATTCCTTCCTTCCAATAGATATTTTCCCATCGACTTCGACTCATTGCTTTGGGAATAATGTCTAGATTCTTTTGTCAGTACCTTAGGGTTTGCAGTCATCAGTGGCAGAATCTTCGCTATAGACAGTGGGGATTCATCATTGCCTCCTGATTGGTAGATTCTTCCAAGTGTTCGAATTCAACTCGTTCATTCGCACTTGTTAGATTGTACTGGGGCACCTTGACACTCATTTTCATTATCGGTGGATTGTCTAGCGTTTGTTAACGGTATACATTATTGACTGGTAATCAAACGATTTCTCACATGGTCGACTTCAGCTCATTTATTCCCATTGTGTAGAATTGCGCCATCGAGATCGGTGAAGACCTCGGGTTGCATCAGCATTTTTTCGGTTCACTTTTGACAGTCCATTCAGTTTCTGCCAGTGATGTCGTCCACCTTTATATGTTGCAGTGTTAGTACAACATCATCCTATATGTTGGCTCCCGAGTTGTGTGATTGTACCATGTATTCCACCCCTTATGATTTGGTACCTGGAGATTCAGTTACTTTTGTGATCAGACATCCATTTTCAGCACTATTGATCAGTTTGATATATGTGATACTTGGACATTGATTCCGACTTGTACTTCCAGGCCGTGCTCAGTTGATTCATTGTGTACTTTTAGTTCAACTATACTTGTATACATTCTGGATCTATTATGTACTTTCTATATGGATATATTTTTGACTGAGCATGGGTATGCCCGCCTCAGACATGAGCTGAATCTCTGTTTTCTTTCATTGGTTTTTGGCAGGCTGAAATCTGGTGAATTCCTCTCTTATCCTCGCGAAGTTATTTCTATGCACATAATACATTTCGTCCATCATGTACCCCTTCTGACCTCATATATTAGGGGGCATCTGTTATAGCATCATTTTTCACCCTCATGTGATTCATGATTGTCTCGTTGGCCTTGGGCACCCATTCCCATAGACTTGAATAAAATTTCATAAAAAATAGTGTTTCAAATCCCATACGCAGGTATTCCCAGAATTTTCTGCGTGTATACGCGAGTCCAGAGATACTTTTCCGCGTATGCCATTAAAATCATTAAAAAATATATAAAAAACCCTATTTTCGAGGCTGGGTTGATGGTTATTCCAGTAATTCAACCACCCCATCCCGTGGCCAACTGTTTCCAACAGATTGAAACTACTTTGAGGGAGTATAAAAATCCCCTCATATGCATGGCCTAAGGGAGAGAGAAAATTATAGACATTATACTCTGTTAGAGCCCAATTTCAAGTCTGATTTCCTGTGCCTCCTGCACTTCCCAGATTTTTACAGGAAACCCTTATTTCCTGGAGATGTTCATCAGCTTATATGTCATCTCGTGTGCACAAGTCTTGAAAAAATCCTAGTGAGGCAAGGGCGGGACGGATCCAGACGATGGTCTGTTAGAAGATTGTGGAAGGATTTAGGTGATCTCTCCACCTTTCTATTATTGTACATGTTGTTCGTAATGAAGAAGAACCATCTTGTTCCTGAATTCACGTGCTAATATTTGCTTGCATATGTGAAAATGTTGTTAATTAAGCATTTATTATTGTTTATATGATGTTTCACATGGATTACACTGACATTTAGGAAAGATATATGTTGTACAACTAGATTTCCGTGCATGTCTCTTCTTAATTTCCAGGTTGAAGAGGAAGAAGGGTTGCTGGGGGTTTGGACCCCGCGGGATCTACATCAAACGTAGGACCTACGGGTGAGTTCTACAATCGATGTTATCTAGTTTTTAGCATACAAGTGTGGTTGTGTGAGTCCTTCTTGAATAGCATGCCCTGATCTGTGGAGGTTTTTGACCCAACGACCTCTAGGGAGTTATTTCCCGAAACAACAGTGTTAAAAGAATGTGTTGAATTGGAGCGCGACATCAAGCGTTGTCCGTCGGATCTAAAGCATTAAAATGGACGATGGAGATTGAGCTATGGAAATGAATAAGCAAGTTGGTAACTTGTGGGACCCGAACCCAATATTCATGTTGATATGTGGGTTTTAAATGTTAAATTAAATTGTGGGAGTTAAATGTTAAATGGGGTTGAACTTTGGTATGAAATGCTGTGGGGCCGATATAATAAAATGTTTTGGTTGTTGATGCTTTGGTTTTTAGCCAAAGTCGAGATTCAATAAATGAAATGTTCGCGTGGGTTTGAATGTATGGTGAATTGGTATGCTGTGGCTCAAAGATTTGCTTTGGGGTTTTAACCAAAGTTTGAATTTGCATATGCATATTTATATTTTGGGTTTTATTCCAAAGTCAAATATTAATTCGAGTATTCATAAATTTGGGTTTTATTATATGGCTCTAACCATAGGGTTAAGAACAGAAGCAAAGTTTCCGCATTAGTATTTGCCCAAGTTTGGGAACAATTTTGGTTTATAAATGAACCATGCATTTTTATATGCATCCATAGTGGAGAATGTGGGTTTTGCAGCTTTGGGCTTCATCAAGTGGTATCAAAGCTAGAAGAGCTCTTTTGAATGTTAAAGATTTTTTTAATTAAATCAGAATGCATGTGTGATGAGGAAAGAAGAGATCAGATACTAAATCTAGTAAGCAGCAGATACACAGAAGCGAAGTGAATAGGCATTTGCAGAAATGAATGAAGAGAACAAGGTCATGCTGAGATCTTAAAGGTGAGATAAATTTTAATCTGGTTTGAAAATTGCGATTGCATAATTATGGTTGCAGATAAGATGAAAACAAATTTTTTGATGATGATGGCAATGAACCTAATATTCCAGCTAAAGTTTGGGTAGGAAGAACAACTGAAGTGTTCTAAAGAGAAGGTGAGTTGAGGATATAAGCCTAGAAAGAGCAGAAGAGAGTGCTCAAAAGGTTCCAGAGATAGTGAACCAGTGCTTGCCAAAAGACCAAGTCCAGAGAAGGGATTGGTGAGGTAAGTGGTAGCAGGGAGGACTTGATGTTGTAGAGGCTTAGTGCAACTCATAGAAGTAAGATGAATAATAGAGAAAGAGATATTGTAGTGATGAAAGTACAGCTGGAGGTACTAAAGGAATGGCTGCAAGAAGAGGAAAACCAGAGAGGAGGATGGATCTTTCCACTGAAGGTAAAGAAGGTAATTTGGAAACCATTACATGAATTGGAGGCAAAAGGATATTGCTTTATGGAAGTAAGAACTCATGTTTTTTGAGTCAAAGATGGAATTTGAGGATTCCACACGCAAATCTATTCAAGGAGAAATGATTGAAGAAGAAAATGAGACTGAAAATTCTTGTGGTTTTAAAAATAATGAATTGTTTATCATTTCAAGTACATCACACGATGATGAACAAGCTTTAAATTTTGTTAAGGAGAAGGAGTTGAATCTAAATTCCGTTCAGAAGGATACTGAGATAGTAAGATCTCAGAAAGAAAAGGAGACAGAAGGGTCTCATGAGAATATTCAGCAGAATATTGAGGCAGAGGAAGAAGGACCATCTGATGATTGGTCAAGAAAAAGTGAAGGTATGGAAAGTTGTGTAAAGTTTCCAAGTTCTACTCCAATTGAAATTGTTGAATTATATAGAAAATTAGATCTTCAGAGAAGAGAATTGAAAAAGCAGAGTATTTATACACAGGATAAATTGTTGAAGAAGCAAGGCAGGAAAATTGTCATGAATGATAGTCAGGAAACAGAGGATAAGGATGTAAGAGTTAAACAAAGTGAAATTGCAGAGAAAGAAGTTCATTATTGTGAACCAGAGCAGAGAAATATTCATGAAACAGATGATAAGAATGAGAGACTAGCTGACAGTCTCATGGAGAATTTAAATCAGCATATTGATATGTTGCAAAGGATTTGGAAGAAAACTCAGAACAACATATTGAAATGTTGTCAGAGGAGGAAGAGGTATTGAAACCTTGTATTTTTAATACTGATAATTCATGTGTTAATTATGCAGGGAAAGAAGGACAACAAATGGAAAATGTCATAGAATTTAATGAAAAGGAAAATATGTTAGCTGAAAACATAGTGGAGGATCATCATTCTACCATGGTGATTGACACAATGGATATAACCTTGGAAGCTGGGAAGAAAGACAGTGAAGATTTTCCCAGTCCCGAAAGAGACTTGGAACTGCAAAAAGAATATTTGGTGATTGGATCCTCAAATGAGACCATTGGGTCTTGTAATTTTGAAATTGATAATTTGATTGTGTTTACAGGTGTTGCAGAAGACAATCCATCTTTTGGAATTGTCTTGAATGAAAATGAATTATTGCAGCAGAAGGAAACCATAGATTCCTTATTTAATAAGGAGAGCATCTACAAGGAAGGTGAGATAGTTATGTCTCATATGAAGGAACTTGTTACTGTTGATGACAAGGGGGAGCTGGCTTGTCTGATTAGCCAAGAGAAGACTGTGGGACATACTTTTAGAACTTCAACAGTGATGGAGAATCAGAATTCTATTCCGATAAAGAATGAAGATACAGTGTTTGAAATATTTGAATTCATTACCAGAATTAATCAAGGAGGTGATGGAAAATTACTGAATATTGTCAAAGAAGAAGAAGAAGGATATGCTGAAACTGAATTGCAGCATATTGACGATGTGGTTGAGATCAAACAAGTACAAAAGAAATGGCTGAAATGTTTGCTGGAAACATTTGAACAAGAGAAAGGAATTGCAGACACTGAAGTAAAAATTTCTGAAGTTGTGAAAGAAATAGAAGCAGATACTAGTTTGTCAAAATTAATTATGCTTACTAGTATACAAAGAATAATGAATGAGTATGTTTCTGCAGTTAGAGAAACAAATGATAATTTATTTTTTGAAATTAAATTTGCAGGTGATAAGCAAAAGAATAATGTTGCAGAGGGAGATATCTTCAAAGATATTCAGGATATTTGGGAGGTAGAAACAAGGGTGATATATGCAGCAACATGTGCAGCAACAAAAGCAACAGAAATTGAAAGCAGCAACAAAAGGAAAAGTAATTTCCAGACAGAAGATAAACTAGACATAGAGATTGAAAATATAAGGATATTGATGATGAAGGTGTCTCAGAAAAAGACAACAGCAAGAAAGAAAAGAAATGACAGCAAGGAGAAGACAAGAACAGACTGTGAAAGCATAGCTAGTGGCAAGATGCAGAATAAGATATGGAAGCCTAGAGAAGTACAATAGAATAATAATGCAGCTTATGGATAGCAACAAAACAAAGTATGGGATGCTGGACCCCCACGACAGTGATTAATTTACGGGCGGCGTTGCCGCCCCATTTAAGGTACAAGAGTCCAATGTTGTGATACAAAGTAAACAATATAATCAGGCTCCACACCCAATAATAAACTGGTTTGGATTTATTTCGAAATGAGTTGATTTCATATAAATAATTTTAGGGGTTATTACGTCCTGTTGTGAGTACACAATGCAGAGAGATCAGGTTTTAAAGTCAATTTGAGGGTTACTTTATTTATAAAGATGATTATAAACCCACAAAAATTGAGCAATAGAACTCAAACCATGTGTGGAATGAAGGCAGAGAGGGTTTTGGAGATTAGACAAAACCCTGGCCTATTCGAAATGTTGAATTGAAACACAATAGAATGGAATCAATGGATAGTTTAAGGGCGGAGATCCTGTATTGAAGAATTGAAGCGGAACTGTGAGCAACAGTATGGCAAAACTATGAAATTGGAACCGTGAAGCAGTTTTTGAAAACCATAAATGGTTTTTGCGTAAACTCCAGTTGGTAAGTGGTATTTCCTTGTTTGAAAGCGATAGTGCTAAACGTGTGACACGTCACATGGGCGGAATTTCAAAACCATTTGTTTCGCATGATTTTTGTGCAATAAACTCCAGAGGTTGAATGAATGTGATATATGTTGGATCCTCCGATCAAATGATCGGACGGTGTTCACATCATCATTTGTGCAGAAGTTAACGGAGATGTGGACCCGACGGTGTTAAAAGAATGTGTTGAATTTGAGTGCAACATCAACCGTTGTCTGTCAGATCTAAAGCATTAAAATGGACGATGGAGATTGAGCTGCGGAAATGAATAAGCAAGTTGGTAAGTTGTGGGACCCGAACCCAATATTCATGTTGATATGTGGGTTTTAAACGTTAAATGAAATTGTGGGAGTTAAACGTTAAATGGGGTTGAAATTTGGTATGAAACGTTGTGGGGCCGATATAATAAAATTTTTTGTTTGTTGGTGCTTTGGTTTGTAACCAAAGTCGAGATTCAATAAATGAAATTTCTGCGTGGGTTTGAATGTATGGTGAATTGGTATGCTGTGGCCCGAAGATTTGCTTTGGGGTTTTAACCAAAGTTTGAAGTCGCATATGCAGAATTATATTTTGGGTTTTATTCCAAATTCAAATATTAATTCGAGTATTCATAAAGTTTGGTTTTATTATATGGTTCTAACCATAGGGTTAAGAACAGAAGAAAATCTTCTGCATTAGAATTTGCCCAAGTTTGGGAACAATTTTGGTTTATAAATGAACCATGCATTTTTATATGCATCCATAGAGAGGAAAACTGATTGTAATTTACATTTAAAATATCTTCTAATACAAAGATCACGATGATGTTGTCTTTCCATTTTTCTATGTGCATATGATGTGTCGATGGTTTAGCTCTATGTTTTCATAACTAGTGCCTCACCTATAGAGGTAGGCTCCCCTTCTTAGCTAGGTACTACCTATTATTATATAAGGTAGTTTTCAATTTATTTAAGTTTCTATTGATTTAGAAATTAATTTATTTCTTAATGTTGTCGCAACCCATTAATTTGATAAATAATTTACGTTATTTCTAAATATTGTGTTTCACTTACTCTATTTTTCCAAAATTGCAATAATATATTCAATAAACCATGTTGGATTGGATTTTGTATATTACAATGCAAAAAAATTCCACCACCTCATATGCCTCTTTGTTGCAAATATTAGGATCATCAAAAACCTTAAGCAAGTGACCAATATACTTATGGTGTGATTTATTTTTTCCTTTGCGGATTATTCTACTTGTGTTGGGGATTATAACATTAAGCTTCCTAAGCTCACTAGGTAGAAGTGTGCCATTTATTTTCCTAAAAAATTAGATTGGTTATTTTATCTATGTTGGGGGTTACAACATTAATCCTCTTAAGCCAACTATGTACACATGTGTTATTCCAATTTTGCAAGTGTGATCTTTTATTTCCGACAAGTTTGGTTTATTTTCCTTGGTGGATTGTAAAATTAATATTAATATATTGATACGTAACACTCCTTTAGAATATTACAAAATCATTGACACTTAGAAGATTCTATTAGCATATATAGTGCATGTCAATTCACATATTCTCTTTGAAAACCACATTGATAATTAAATGAAGAGTTTCTCATTTACCTACTAAGAAACTAAGAGGAAATTAGAAAGCCCATTATTTTTGGTGCCATTGCTAGGGAATTTTAAATAGCACAATCATTGTTATTTTTCTCAATTTAGTCAAAAAATTTAATTTAATAATTGTTGTGTCTCATTCGATTTTTTTTTGCCACAAAAGTCTATTTTAGAAAAATATGTTTTTTGATTTTCCATGCATAGAGTTGGGGACGAACGAGGTAGATTTTTTATCTCCACTAAAAGTCCCCATAAGACTAATATTGTAGGAAAATATCAAGAGGAAAAGACTCATAGTCATAAAAACTATGTAAATCCCATAACAAACTCCCTTTCCAATAAGAAACTTGAATCCTCTATTTAGGGACCTAAAATTGTACAAGCCTTATCTTCTGCAAATATAGAAATATTTTTTCCTCAAATTCTAAAAATTGAGCAGTTCCACTCTGAAGATTTGATTTTTTTTATTTCTAACTATCCTAAAGAACCTTCAAAAGAGGAGTACATTTGTTAGAAAATATTGCACATGCAACTTTCGAATAAGATACGCCCACCTTTAGACTTCATATTTGAGATTCATATGAAGAACATTTCACACCCATCCTTACCTAACTTCCATGGCTTCAGAAGATGATCCTGAAACCTTCCTCTTTGAATTTTATGTTCTTTTCATAAATTAATTTTCCCCTTATTTTACTCAATGGAAAATAACTATTATCTCATAGATCCTGATTCAAGATCTAGCAGATAATGAATAGAAAACACTATCGAATTCCTTATATATAATGAAAAATAATCCCTTCATAAAATGGAAAAAAAAAATAGAAGGTCAAACCTTGATAACCTCACATGTTGGTGTAGATTGTAAATCAAATCTAGTAGTTGAAGATCTCAATCCTTACTCAAATATCCCAGTGTATCTCCCTGGCCCTATCACCTACAGCCATTCAAAAGCATATATGGATGATTTATTTTCCCCTACGAAAGGCATGTTAGTGTGCAAAATACCTAATCACAATAGAAACATTATCATATCATGAAAAAACTACATATAGAGAGTTAAAAGAGATTGATCATTCCATATAAATCAATAGTAAATTAACAAAATTGTACCTTTAGTGACATGCGTTTTCCTCCAATATCTTGAACTTCTTCCCTGCTTGGGTTACTCAAGAACTAGGTTCATCTATGAACGATGGATGGACCTCATGGTGGAAATCCTCCAACATAACAAGGCTCTCTAATTACTTTATCTCCCTTTCCATCCCTTAGAGGGTCTCATTATATAGGAAATTCCTTAATTTGGGAGGATGCATCTGGAGACTTAGAACAAAGAATAATTATGAAATTTTATCATTTTTTGTCCCCAACTTAACTCATGGTAATTTCAGCTGATTTGATCATTTTGGGAAGGCCAATCTCTAGAAACTTGGGGCTCTATTTATTCATAAAAAACACAACTTTTTTAGTTTTATGGAAGCTTGACATGATGTACACTAACATGGAGAAATGGTACACATGATGACAGAAGGTTTCGAGAAATGGGGTACCTATCTGAGCTCAAACAAGGGTGAAAATCATTACATTCAAGCCAAAAAAAGAGTTAGCTTGAGCTAAGGTTCCTCTCACTATAATGGAGTAGAAAATAGGGTTATAATAGATGCCCCTAATACATGAGGTTTGAAGAGAGAATGATGGAAGAAATGCATTACAACTAGGTATTAAAATGCAAGGAATGAGTTAAGAATAAAGGAACTAGATAAGAGAAACCTTGAAAACCAAGTCTCAATAACATGTAAATCATCTCTGAGTCAAGCATACCCATGCTTAGCATAAAGAAGAACTGCACATGGCTATTGAAACTATACATTGTAGATCCATGATATGAAATGGTAGCAGATGGCCATTCATAAATAAATAATGGATCCATGCAATAAATTAATAGATCATAGACTCCATCAAATACAAAGAGGATCTATGACATAGTATACATTAGAAGGACCATGGAAACATACAAGATAAATTCCCTATAATATTCCTCAAAGTACATAATATGGTACAAACTACAACACAGCCTGGGAGGAGTTATATATCAAAGATGTCCCCAACCCAAGGTCTTCCACTCAACCTAGATGGTAAAAATATACAACACATGAATAAATGAGCTAGTGTCAAAGATGATGGAAATCACGTAATTACCAATCATTAAGGTTTACTACTAATATACACCCCAACAATGATGCAAATGAATTGCACAAGGCATTGGAAAAATCCATTGAGTGTGAATAAATGAGTTGACATCAAACACTCGTGGAATTGACCTATTAGGAGTTAATGAGGTAAACCCATTATTCATGACAAGGAATCCTGAAACTTGAAGACTGTAAGCTCCAATGTATTATTGTTTCTTAGATTGGTCTCCTAGATAATGATATGAATTCAGCAAGACAAGATCCATAGAAGGAGGCCCTTAAGGTATCCCTCATTAATCTACATAAAATAGAGCAAGAGATGATGTGAATTAATGAAATAACCAAGTATAAATGGCATAGTGACGGCAAAAAAAAAAGGTCAAAGAGGACTTTAGATGGCCAACTAAGGTTTGAAATTCACTTGAACATATAGCAACATGACACAAAAGTGACTTGGAAGCATTTACTAATGAGAACTATGTGATATCACGGAACAATGCAGGAAGCATTGAAGCATACTCCATAATGACTAGAAGAGTAACCATCTAGGGGGTAAAAAGGCTCATATGTATTGTAAAACCTCTAGGAAAGCTAAAAAAAAACTATGAGATACTAATGAAAACAAATTCCATGTTAAATAATAACGTGATTGACTCTTCGATTTTGAATGATAGACTACCAAAATGTTTTCCCTCCCTTCTTTTGTTTTTGTCTTGATATCTCCTTCATATTTTAATGAGCATGAAAGAGAAGACAAGTAAGCCCATTAGTGTTTTGTTTATTCAGTTTTAATGAGTATAACAATGAGATAAAATGATAGTTGGTAAGGTGTCTTCTTCATATTATAACAACTTCAAAGAAGAGGTAGTAGTAAACTCAATACAAGGTGTCTTTTTAGTGAGGTTCCCATGAGCTTGAAAATGAGCTAAAATGATGCTTTTCCTAGAGAATGAGTGGTGTAGAGGTAACAACTTGTTTTATGCTAATAAAACCTCCCTAAACAAGAGGAATCCAATAGGTTGGAAAAAGAAACTACTCATCATAATAGGCTCTCTATGAAGGGTAAACACATAAAGCCAAAGATAGAAATAGGGTCGAGGGTAATGTGACTTCAATGATAATAAGAAAGGTTGAGGGATATTATAATGGATAAGTAAGCAAGGAAATCAATATCAACAATCACAAGGTAGAAATTTTTTGAAAATCCTCTTAGCGTATGGCCAAAATATGACATAGAAGAGAGAAAATGAGGCTCACTTTCAAAGTCATGGAAGTCCTACATGAGGGATTTTTAGCCTATAAAAATAGATAGCATGGACACCAAAATGGAAATTAGGTGTGAAGCTATGGAATCCATTAAGAGAAAGGATTTTCCACACAAGTTATGACATGAAAATACTGGGAAAGGAACCAAAATTCTAACAATCTTTCCAAGGAAACCGCACAGCTACTTCTCAGCCATTGGATGATTCAGGAACAACAGGGGCCAGAGAGCTATCAGTATTATCAAAGGCCATTTATAGAGTATCAATCGAACGCACAACCAACTCCATGATTTTTTCAACTTTTTATGTCGTCCCAGCTATATATATATTTTTTTACATACCTATTATTGTTTCTATTTATATTGTACTGAACTCACATAGTTTTTTTTTTGAACACATCATACAGTTAATTTGATCCATCCGGACATTAATCATATGATTTATGTAGTGGATACAACATGTCATTTTCACTATTTTATTAAAGGAAATTGCAATTTTTTCCTTGGGTAAAAAAAAGTTATGACGTGAAAATAAATAGGGGTTACTATTGCAACCTAATAGAATTAGACCTAAGGTGAAATGATCATGGTATTTATAGTCAATAATGCATCAATGGTGATAGGGAAATACCTACCCCCATATTCCAAGGTCAAGAAAACACACCTAAGATCCAATGGATTTCATAATAAAAATGATACCCTATCTTGTAAAAACCTTCCAAAAACACTAGGCCATTTGTTAAATAACATAATGAGTGAAATAAAACATATATCAGGTAAAACAAGAGCATATATTTTTTATTTTTTTATCTTATATATTGTTTGGTATTTTTGGCCTATATGATCTATTATCTATGTCAAGTTCACCTCTTACGTATGGCTTTGAATTATGTGATTCAAAATCAATGTTTTTTGGACATGCATGCTCATATAAATGCTCAATTAGTGTGACAAATGCCAACATAGCTAGAGGAATAATGTATGTAAGCTCTTTGTCTCACTATTTATGGGCATATGAAAAGCCAAGAGTATGTGATTGACAAATGAAAATTAAGCACCAAGAATCATAAGAACTAAACTAAAATAACTCACACTTAAAAATATAAAGTGCTCACATCACACACCAAACCAAAACCAATATACATATGTACAAGGTGTATTTGTAGTCTAATATGTTGTGTTATGTAGTTCCCAATGTTAAGAACAGACCAAGGATTCCTATGGATGTGTATCAATTTATGGGCCATTGTGAGCATCATATGGCACACCATGTCAAGGCCATGCCACATATAGTTGAATTGACATATTCCTAAAGGTTGATGGTTCTATGGAAAGCCTACAATCATATCATTATCAAGAACTACCCAAGCACATAAAGAGTTAGTGGTATAATGATGTAGTACAACTCCTTGATGATTGATATCAAGACATAATGGAGGTAGAAGACATTCATCAATAAGGAGGTTTGGATTTGTATTATTCAAAAAATTTCCACAAGATAATTGGAATATTAGAGTTCTTAATAAACTTAGTTAATTAAGTAAATACGAGGGTGGAAGGACCCACAAACCCAAAAGATAAATAAAATCCACTTTTGATGTGTGTATGTGGATATTTCAGATCTAGATCTACATAATGGAGTAGTGGAGAAACTACTTAATGTGAAAGGAGTGGAGATAATGTCTCATTAATGAGAAAGATCATGGAGGTTGAAGCAGACAACATGGAGACCTATATACACATGTACATCACAATTATGAGGTGGGCCAAGGCATGAGAAGGTTCACAAACTATATAATGAAGATGAAGGAAACATAGAAGGGAGGTTTTTGGATTATTGATTTGTGATCTATTAAGATCTAGATTTTTCATTTGACATTCCATGCACTCTTATGTTGTTTAGCTAAGTCTACAGTGTTGTTTAGCACAGGGTGTTCCCGAGCGGGAATCCCACGTCTTTCCTTGAGTGACCTCTAAGGAGGAGTGTTTGCACTACATTCATCATTAGGCATTGGTGCCATATTGTTCCTACTTTCTGTAGCCCATACATCTTCAGAAATAACGCATTTCTACATCAGGGTTTGAGAGGAGGAGGTTGTCCTTTTTAGTTGAGGAACTAGTGAAGGATTCATCCTATCACCTTGAGCTTCAAGATCAGACTTCCAGTGATTTAGATCTATACCAAGCATCAGGAAATTTATTATTCATCTCCCAATAGCAGCATTTCCATCAGGAATTGTGCAGTCCATTCTTGTAGATCCAAGGGAGAAGGGAAGTTGCTAGCATATCAGCTAGTAATCCAGTGGAGGACCATTGCTTCACATTGTATTCTTTGTTTCCATCATTTCTAAGCTACATTTCATATCTTAGCAGTAGGCTAGAGAGCCTCCTTCCTTTACAACGCAGTTTTTGTGAGAATTTGTGTAACAGCAGCTGCAATCTTCAGAGGAGGATTGAGGAGATAGATCTTAAGCTTCCAGCTTGAGGATCTAGTGGAGGGATCAACCCTTAAAGATTAGATCTAATTTTTTGACATATTTCAACCATGTATTTGTTAGATCTAGCTTCATATCTTCATACCAAGCAGCTGTATAGTGAAACCCCAAGAGGGTGATTTTCTTAGATTAACAAATCTGAGAAATCCTTTCTGGGTTATCTTGGGTTTCCATCATAGTGCCCAGATCTAGAATATTGGCATCGTCAGAGCTCTAGATTTTCATAGATCTGCATTTCCCTTTTCAGCCAGCAGCGATATTTACATCATCAGCTGAAGGGACAGTGCATTATTTCTTCCTGCAACTCCCCAGTTACGCAGTGCTTGTTGTAGCATGTTTGCAAGATCATTCTAGGCCATCTCTTTGGATAGATGACCTCATATTTTGTACGTTGTTGTAACTGAATATTCTCCTATGAATAAAATGGCTCAGCGATTCTGTCTATATCTGTGTTGATAATAAACTTACATGTACATTTTCTGTGTAACAAATCTTGTGTTTCTGTATCAATGCATTATTCCATTTTGGGATATTACAGTCGTATCAAAGCATGATCTTTGGCTTAGCTTGTGGAAATTATTGACAACATAAGAAAAGCAGATAGTAGAGATCTACTATAATGGAGGGATTAAGTTTTACCTCATCTTCCTTTAGATATATTAAGGATCTCTCCAAGGAGATCAATGAAACAAGAAGAGAAATGCAAAGAGAAACCTAAAGAAGGTTTTAAGATGAAGAAGGTCCCAATACTTATTTTCAACAACAAAGAAGATCGGAGAAGCAAAGAGCTTCACATTATTCCACTAGATCCACTTTCTTTGAGAAAGAGGACTAGTCTGAATATGATGAAGGCTTGGGGCATGAGACCCTAAGTGAATATCTATCTGAATACAAGTCACAGCCTAGGGCATTGAAGGAGAATCTCTCTCTCCAATATTTTTTGCAACTCAAAGAAGAGAGGAGATCTAGAAGCAACAATAGAAGAAAGAGGCATAGATTCTTCTTGCCTACATTTGATGGATCTTCCACAAACACATTTAGGGCTTGGAGGGAAGAATTATATACATTCTTTTTGAAGTATCCTATATCAGAAAGAGAGGTTTTTTAGTTTGCAGTGTTGCACCTAGATGGTGAAGCAAGATATTAGTGGTTCAATCACTTGTCACACATGAAAGTGTTTGCTTATGCAGATTTTATGCAAAAACTAAAGAAGAGATATGGTAGAAAGAAACCAGAGACATCTCACATAATGACAGATTCTCCCATCAGTAAGGAAATGGTGCATGAATATTCAAGAGAAGATGCTCTCATTATCACCCAAGAGGAGGAGCCTCTACCACCACTAGCTGCAGATGTGCTTACATCAAGAGAAGGATCACTTTCATATTTGCAAGATGGTCTTGAGTTCTTGAAATTTGGAGCCCCATGCATGAGCAATGAGATGCATGAGGAGAAGGAGATAGATACCAGTGTTGGTACACTCGTATAAGTGCACCTGTCACTCTTACCAGCAGTTGGAGGGACTATTGTTCCGGTTGGAGGAAATATTTAGGTCTTGCAAGAGGTTCCCACACATTAGTTGATCCAAGGTATGCAACCAATTTCATCTCATATTGTTTTAGTACCTCTTATTAAAACTTATGGGGACATGCCATCAAGGCTAATGCATGACCAAGGGTTAGAACAACATGCTGATTTGGAGCAACACCATATCACTATGCAAAGGACTCTTGATTTAGTCAAGGAAGAGATGAAATTCTATCCCAGTTCATCATTGTTGAGATACATTCAACCCTTTGAGTTTAAGTGTAGTCAGAAGATGGTATGAGTATGATACTATGTAAAATTGTTGGCTATGAGTTCAGCATTGTGCCTTGATTTGAGACAGCACATGTTTTACCTTGCAGATCTACAATGTTGTTAATGAGCACCAGTGAGAAGAAGAGGACCCATTCCTTATGGGAGCAATCAAATGACAGCTTCATTCATGAAGCAGTGGAGGAAAATATGATAGATGGTAGACATCTTGAGATGGGCAATCTTTTCCCCTTTCAAGATGACTCTTTCTTAATGAGCATCTCACAGCTCAAAGAGAAACTTCGACCTGCAACAGATCCAGAATCATATTGGCTTTGGAGGGCCATTGATGAGAATAAGATCTCATGGATAGGTCTCATTGGAGGTGTACTTCAACATATCATGAAGTGAAAATTTATTCAACAGTTTGAGGAGGCTGGTGTCCTACAATGGGGGGATACCAATTTTTTGCAGAATGAGATCCATCATCCTCATTAGGATGAATGGTTGATGATGTGGAGCAAGGGATTTCCAAACCACTTGCATATCTATGATACAGGGTAGCAAGAAGCATGGTTGTGTTGGTTACTCTTGGGTGAGTATGGTTACCACCCTATGGATCATATTTTTCTGAATCATGCCTTGCACATCACTGGAAGAATGCAGCAGAAAAAGGCATGGTTACTTTGGTTGTTGATGAGAGAATATGGACATCACATGATATATCTTATTTCCTTGTACTTACTCTTGTTTGGGATATGTCTCATGTCTTTACATGTATTTTTGTTGGGGATGTATCTCATGTTCATGTATGTACTTTTGTTTGGGAGAAAGTATAACTCTCACATGATGTGGCATAAGGGAGCTTGTTTATATTATGTTGATGGGACATTTCACTTGTCCATTACTATATTGTTGCTCCATGACTTGCACCATGATGATGTAAGGTGGCAGCAAGAATCCTTGTTGCTATGGTTACTATTGGGAGAGTATGGAATGAATTCTTCCCATACATTGCATGATGAAGATAGAGGATGGCAACAGGAGGCCTTACAACTTTGGCTTCTGTTGGGGGATTATGGTCATTGTACATGGTATGATGATGATGTGATGGGGCAGCAAGATGCCTTGTTAAGGTGAATTCTCTTGAGAGAATATGGCCACTACATTTGGTACAATGATGATGTGGTATGGGATCAAGAGGCATTGTTGTGGTGGCTTCTATTGGGAGAGCATGGCTCTCATATCTATATTCATGCAAATTTGGCATGGCAAAAAGAAGCATTGTTGTGGTTGCCTCTTTTGAGAGAGTATGGCTCTCTTGTTTGCTTTCATGATGATCTAGCATGGCAGTAGAATGTTTTGTTGCATTGGTTTTTGTTAGGAGAATATGGTTTGACATTGTTCATGTTTTCCCATATGTCTCTACTTCTTGTTTTTCACCATGTTGATGTGATGTTTGGATCCTACATGGCCAACAGGGTTGATGATGTGAGCATTGATAAATGTAATCTACTCTATGTATCATGGGTTGTAGATATAGTTCATGAGTTGGGACTTTCCACTTTGGGAATGAACCAATCCATCTTATATATCTCATATGTAGAGGAGATCTTTAGTCATCATATGGTTGCCACTTGGAGATTCATTGATGAGGATGGGTATCTAACTTTTCAGTTGGAGACCATTCTAAACATTCTAGAGAGGCAACTTTGGAGCTAGACATGCATGTCACATTGTGACACATGGGGAGGCCTTCCACATGAGGATGCCATTTTGAGGGAGGATTTTTGTTGTGGCATCCACTTTTGCATTTGCTTGAGGACAAGCAACATTTTTTCGAGGAGGAATGTAATATTCCCAATTTTTCCACAAGATAATTGGAATATTATAGTTCTTAATAAACATAGTTAATTGAGTAAATAAGAGGGTGGAGGGACCCACAAACCCCAAATACAAATAAAATCCACTTTTGATGTGTGTATGTGGATATCTCAGATCTAGATCTACATAATGGAGTAGTGGAGCAGCTACTTAATGTGAAAGGAGTGGAGATCATGTCTCATTAATGAGAAAGATCATGGAGGTTGAAGCAATCAACTAAGATCATGGAAGGAATCAAATGTGAGATCATAAAGCATTCATGATGAGATGATGGAGGAGTATTGAATTTAATGCACACATGATGGAGAGGGTGATCATTATATTCTCACATGATGGAGATCATGGAGAGACAACACAATCAACATGAAGACCTATGTCCACATGTACATCGCAGTTATGAGGTGGGCCAAGGCATGAGAAGGTTCAAAAAATATATAATGAAGATGAAGGCAACATAGAAGGGAGGCTTTTGGATTATTTATTTGTGATATTTTTAGATTTGGATTTTTTATTTGACATTTCATGCACTCTTATCCTATTTAGCTAAGTCTGCAATGTTTTTTAGCACAAGGTGTTCCCGAGCAGGAATCCCACCTCTTTCCTTGAGTTACCTTTAAGGAAGAGTGTTTGAACTACATTCCTCATCAGGCATTTTTTCCATATTGTTCCTACTTTCTCCATCCCATACATCTTCAGAAATAACACATTTCTGCATCAGGGTTTGAGAGGAGGAGGTTGTCCTTCAATATTTCAGTTGAGGAACCGGTGAAGGATTCATCCTATCACCTTGAGCTTCAAGATCATCCTTCCAGTGCTTCAGATCTATATCAGGCATCAGGCCGTTTATTATTCATCTCCTAGTAGCATCATTTCCATCAGTAATTGCGTAGTCCATTCTTGTAGATCTAAGGGAGAAGGGAAGTTGCAAGCATATCAGCTAGTAATCCAGTGGAGGACCATTCCTTCATAGTGTATTCTTTGTTTCCGTCATTTTTGAGCTACATTGCCTATCTTAGCAGTAGGCTAGAGAGCCTCCTTCCTTTACAGTGTGGTTTTTGTGAGCAGTTGTGTAGCAGCAGTTACAATCTTCAAAGGAGGATTGAGGAGCTATATCTTGAGATTATAGCTTGAGGATCTAGTGAAGGTATCAGCCCTTCAAGATTATATCTGATCTTGTGACATATTTCAACCATCTATTTATCAGATCTAGCTTCAGATCTGCATACCCAGCAGTTGTATAGTGAAACCCCAAGAGGGTGATTTTCTTAGATTGATAGATCTGAGAAATCCTTTCTGGGTTATCTTGGGTTGCCATCATAGTGCCTAGATCTAGAATCTTGGCATCATTAGAGCTACAGATTTCCATAGATCTACATTTCCCTTTTCAGCCAACAACTATATTTACATCATCATCTGAAGGGACAGCACAGTATTGCTTCCTGCAGCTCTCCAGTTACGCAATGCTTGTTGTAGCATGTTTGTAGGGTCATTCTATGCCATCTCTTTGGCTAGATGACCTCATATTTTGTACACTGTTGTAACTGAATCTTCTCCTATGAATAAAATGGCTCATCTATTCTGTCTATATATGTGTTGATCATAAACTTACATGTACATTTTCTGTGTTACAAATATTTTGTTTGTGTATTAATACATTATTCCATTTTGGGATATTACATGATTGGATAATTCAGTGGCAAGTTATATACTAGAAATCCAAGACTTGATTTAGTCCAATGGTGGCATATCATTGGATGACTTAGAAAATTCAACCTGTCATAATGCAATACTTTTTCCAAGCTCCACCATTTCCTAATTGGGGATAATAGAAGCATCCTAAGGCATATCCTCACTTGGATTATCAATTTAATCTATGACCTCCAAGATGGCTTTTTTTTAAGGGAACTTGACATCAAGGGAGCCATGTGAAATAAGTCGAGTGATGGCCCATGTGGTAAAAGCATCTTGATCATATTCCATATTGGGATGAATTTTCTAACCAGTGCAAGGAGGCATTGATGGGATAATAAATCCAAAAATATCTTACGCTAGAAGTGTTATGTGCTCACCATATGAGTCTATATCTGAAGGAGATAGCACTACCCTAGGGTCATTAGACTGATGGGATCCACTAGTGATGAAAGAGATCTTGCACATGGGAGAAATAATTATAGAAGGAATGAGTCAGGTGATTGCAATTGACAATTTCCAATTAGCAACAATTTCTTGAAAAATTCACATCAACATTTTCATATCCTAAAGGGTTGTCATCAAAAAATGGCACCAAAGTGCTAGTAGTGGTTAATTTATTCATCGATGTGCAACATTTAAGCTAATCAATGGTAATGGTATTTCCTTAATGTGTAAAGTGAAGAACACAAACTACAAACAACATGAAATAAATCATAGCATAAAACTACCTATGTCCAAGGAGTAGAATATACTCAAGTGAGGCATCAAAATATTTCACCTCATCAACAATGGTTTATTCCTCTAGCTCAATGGAAAATTTAGTGGGAGAAATATTTGAAGTAAGAAAGTATGGCCATAAAAGGCATGGAGTGCATAACTTAACTAAATGAGTGTTGGAGATCCAAGAGATCTCTAGCATGACAAGGTCTAATCATTTGTCTAGATTTCCATCATATTTACAAGTTTCTTAGCTTGATGTTTTTTTTTCTCCCGTGGTCTCTTCTACATTTCTGCATCAATATCCCAAAAATTCTCCTCTAACTCTCATCTTGACCCCTCATCCTCCTAATTTTTGTTCCCTCTCTTTCCTTTTGTCTCTTGCCTATCTGATACTCTCCCTCTCTCATTGTTCCCCTCACCCTCTTAGATCTTGGTTAGTGTTTTTCCCCTTGGTCCCTTGTGGCTAGATGTTTCCACCCCTCAATCGTC
Organism: Pinus albicaulis; assembly: GCA_034641835.2. Lineage (NCBI taxonomy): Eukaryota > Viridiplantae > Streptophyta > Pinopsida > Pinales > Pinaceae > Pinus > Pinus albicaulis. The sequence goes on along the minus strand of CM076584.1, from coordinate 306,578,527 downwards.
ATCCCCCCCTTCCATTAGTGGATGAGGTTGGAAGTTCCTTTTGGAATTTACCCTTCTTTCCTCATTCCTCCTATATGTGTTACGATGACATGATGGCTCCCTAGTGCCAATTCTATCTATTTCCCCTCTGCATTGTTGTCATCTTCCTTTTGTCTCTCTATCTTTCCCCCCATGCCTCGCTAGCGAGCTTGGGTTTGTAGGGGAGAAGCCCATTACTAAGAGAGGCCCCATAGGTGCAGTTCAAGTATGTGTCATTGTGTAGAAGAAGCATTTTCTTGCTATCATGACCTCACTGCCAAGAGCCTCCCATAGATTTCATCTCTTGAACTTGAAGATTCTTGCTAAGATGGTTGATTGGGCACTGGACACCGAGCACACTCATGGCTTGTTTAATTAGTATGTGCACATTATCAATCTCTACTAACATATGAAGTTCCTTCTTGGGAGAGTCTTCCTGGAAAGACATGAGCATCAAACCAACATCCTATGTTCTCTTTAGCACCTACACATGCACATTAAGGACCTATATCAATGGATAAAAGGCATTGAGAAACCCCTTTGGGTACCCCCCTCAATGGGGAACATTGTTGGATACAACAAGGACCCCATCCAGGTGGCTTCCACAGACTCATATCCATCTGCTCGATTGTATGTCATGGTTTTGTCTTCTAGGTTTCTAGCTCCTATTGTCACTTTCAGCCAATTAAGCCTAGCAACACACATCAATTTTTGGTACTTTTTGCAAGGTTGCTAATTAATGCACTTTGTTTTAATTTTTTGTGATAAAATTATAAAACTTTTTTTTTGTAGTCCTCAAATGGGATGCCATTATGGATTGTAGGAGGTATATTATGTTTTTATTCATAAACCATAAAACACATGCACGAAATATAGTTTATGAATAAAAACATAATATCTATATTTTGATATTTGACATATATGTATGACCATTAAACATAACTTGTTGTAATGAACATATATGGGTAAACATACAAGCTATAAAATATATGTCCCTTCATATTTATATATATATATATATATATATATATATATATATTGGGTGGACGTGTAAGCTTTCACCTTATTTTAAACCAGGTAATAAAAGAAAACATCTAATTTTAGAAACTATTGTTTATCATGTCTTTGAAGTTTGTGTTTTTCATACCTTGGTAGTTAGGGGTCAATACATTGTCACAGTAAATTGAAATATTTTGACATCATTACCAAATAAGATGTTCAAAATTTAAACCAATAGAATTTTAGATAAATAAATTTAAATATTATTTAAAAATATTAAATTTCAATTTATAATTTGTATATAAAAAAATTTTGGTGATAATCACATCAAAGAATATATTGTTGAAAGAACCATCCAATGTGGTTTAATACATATTAAGAATATATTAATGTGTTATTAATAATATAATTATTTAAATATATTTTACATTAATTAATCATTTTTATTATTGCTATTATATATGTGGGTTAATTTCTATGTTTTATATATTTTTGTCGTGATTTATTATAGTAATTAATATAGGTGTAGGTTAATTGATAGACTAAATGCTTTTTTTAAGACATGCTTTTAATCAAAATCCTCAAGATATTTTTAAAAACTTGAGTTTAAGTAGATAAAATTCTAGTAAAACATGAGTTTAAGTAAACAAAATTAGAGTGATCCAGAGGTTTTTCATGGTGCTAAATCCATTTACTTATTCAAAATTGCATTCTAAACAACAAAAAATCACATTTATTATTAAAATTATTTTGTCAAATTATAATGAAAAAATTAATTTTATATATATATATATAATTAATTAATTTTATTTTTTTAATATATTTAAAAAATAATTAAATTTAACTTTCATTTATTCAATAATTATTTTTCTTCATTTAAATATATTTTAAATTTTTTCAATCAATATTTTTATTAATTCTTTTGAACATTTTAATGTTGATGATCGAATTTTTCATTTTTTCATAATTGATCTCTTAATGTTCATTTGTCTTAATATCTCTTCCTTTTTCTGACCACCTTGTGATTAAATTTAATATCTATGCTGTGATAATAAGTGACACTTAATGAATCACACTTCTAACTCAAAACACAACAATCAAAATATCTCATATAAGTAATATGAGTAATCTTACATGATTGAAAATAATTACTATTTTCACAAAAACCTACCATGTAAAATCTTATAACTCCTTTGTACAATCTCATAACTCCAGTGTACAAAAAACATAGGGTATAAATCTAATTTATTATCTTTCTAATAAAAAGTTCCATATCAGCCAAGATTCATTATTCGTTTATTTCTAAAGGCCATTATTCTTCTAATAATCCTCCGTAAGGTATCCAATAATTTATTTTATCTAATCGTTTATTCACGCTCCCTTTCCATCTTGACTTTTAACAATAATTTTGACTATTTCTATTAATCTATCATTTGGATTTAGTTCTAAATTGATTTATTATGAGAAAAATTATTATTTACTGTTTAGTTATTTTTTTAATATAATTCAACGTTAATATCATAAATCAAGTTTTTGTTAGTAGAATTTATTTGTGGTTTTATAAAAGATATCATATTTTTTTCTAATTATTTAAGATAATTTATTTTTATGAAGATTTTATTGGAAGAGCAATAATATCTTCTATAAAAGATTTTTATAGAAGATGATTTTACAAATTTTAAATAACGATTTTATTATTCTTTTTAATTTTTTTTTATTGAAATTAAGATTGAGTCACGTTATTATTAATAAAATTTCAATAATATATAACTGAAATTGAAATTAAATTTTTAATATAGAAATAAATTTTTTAACAACTTCGAACTATGATTTTGCCAACTCTTCATTGAATTTTGCGGAAGTGAAATTACAGCAGGACCCTCTTTTTTATAAACGGACAAGAGTGCCGACTACTCGGTAATGACTCTCCAGACTATTTGCTTTCTTATGAATAACTTAGAGAGTTAGATAATGGCGTTTTGTCTTTTTCTCAATGTTAAATGTTAAATTTCATTTCAACTTTATTACATGAAGATTAAATTAAAGAAATTTGGAAATTTTGTTAGATTCGGAGAGCAGTGGTATTTAAAGTTACCATCTCTCGATTCTATATCAATTAACTTTTTTATTCTACATGAATTAACATGGAATTTGTTCAGATTTTAAATAGGTTATATTAAACATCAATATTGTGAGTGTTCATATATTTGGAGATAGAAAACTGTTTATAAATTTACCTAGTCAAGTTTATTTGATTCATTCTAATAATCTTCTTAACTTGATTATGAGAGATTGACGGTTTACCTTATTCACCTTAACAATTTCTCTTTAAACTTGATTATGAAAGTTTGATCGGATTCATTAACCATCTCATCTGAGTTTTCACATTCCCCCTAAAATTACCACTATGCTAATGGATCTAGGCTAATAATTACAATGGTACATTTAAGTTAGATAGACCTCTCCATAAAATAAAAAAATTGGTGATTCAGATTTAATCATAATTATTGCTTAAATTAGTAAAAACCCTATGTGATTTTATTATAGCGTGATTATCCATTACATTGTTGTAGGACCTTCTGGCAGAGCAGAGAGGTGACGCAGTAAGCAACATGGTGTACGAAGCCAGCCAAAGAATTCGAGATCATGTCCATGGGTGCCTAGGCGTAATCAATGATCTCCAGAATATAGCAGAGCTACAATTGCAAAAAATTGATAGTGGATTCCAGAATAAGAGCCCTAGTTGTTAGAGAATAAGAGCCTTAGTTGTCAATGTTGATTCAGTCAATTTAGTTATATATCAATAATTCATTTCTTCGGTAAATATGTGTTTTATGAATTAATTTCTATATATTGTGATCATGTACCGTTTCTACTACAATATAATAGAACAGTTTTTTTTTTCTTCTGAAAAAATGTGTTTTATGAATTAATTGAGAATTATCTTTAAATCAATTAAAATATTTTTTATTTTTTTTGTATATTAAAAAGTAGATATCGCATTGAGCTTGGAGGGAACGGAGAGTTTGGTTTAAGTAATGTTGGGGTTTTAGGCACCCTGCAAACTGTGAGGCTGAAATTGAGGGGGGAACAGTACTAAGCAGCCGTTGGTACAGTAATGGAAACTGCATTAGGGGGTGTGATCCCCTCCTACCAAAATGTCACAACAAGTGAACAAAGCAGCAAACAAGCAGGGTCACAGGGAGGATCCACACCAAAGGTTGGACCAGTCTTGGGGGCAGAATGGCAAGCAAAAACAAGAGGACAATGTCTGCCACGAGCAATAAAAAACCTAAATTTATTATTCCAGCAAACAAATTAGATGAGTACAGAAGTTACATGAAATACCATGCACAATATGTAAATTTAAAGGTATCTGAACAACTGAAAACACTTACTAAAATGGATACAAGAAAAATTGAAACCCAGAGGGTTCTTTACAGTAATCTTCACAAATCTTCTTGATAAACTTAAGGATCTCTGAGGGAGGTCCTTACTATTATTACAATGTAGGTTTATTTTTGCAGCAATGGGAGGAATGCTATAATCCTGACCAGGAACACTTCTTGGCGGCATTAGTATTGGTCAGGCTATTTGCGCTTCCAATGGATTTTTGGGACCTGAAATCTTAGAAGGAAATGGAAACTCTCTTGGTAGCTTTGTCAAAATTGCAGAAACAACACGACGAGGTAGGTAGACATCTTTTGCTCATAAATGAGTCTATATGAATATTTCTGAACCGCTTCCGGAGTCAATAGAACTTGAGTATGAAGGTAAAATCTGGCATCAACTTTTGGATTACGAGCATATCCCATTCCGCCATCGTAGATGCCATGAGTACGTGCATCTTTATAAAACCTTCCCATTGAATAACCTTGAACAGATGCAAAGAAAATCAACAGAGGAAACAAAGGATCACCGGAAAAAGATGACGGATTCAAAATTGTAATGAGTAAAAAGAAGAATAAAAAACAACATACAAACCATAACACTAACCCAAAATAGAAGAATACACAAAACAGATAAAAGATATTACAAGAACAGGGGGAAAGCTCCAAGGAGGGAGAAGACAGTCTTGTAAAAGGACATGGAAAGGCCCCACAGAAAACACAGGCAGCTAAACACAAGGCACCGCAGGAAATGAATGAGGTAGAAGAGCTAGACCAGCCGGTTGAACAATCTGCAAGGGATATAGAGCAGAATAGAGAGGAGTTAAGTTCTAAAGAGGTTGTTTTAAAAATACTATTACATGAATGCAGAAATCTAGATGATCGGTTCATCCCGGAAGACCAGAAGAAACTATACAAAAAGTAGTACTTGACATCAAATCTTAGAAACAGATGAATCCCCTGGGAAATTCCCATGCAAAGGAAACCAAAAACCAACCTAAAGTAAGTAAAAAGAAAGGGAGAAATAACCTTCATGACTCGATTCAAATGGTAGGTGAAATGTTAGTTAACTCAAGAAAGATAATACCGTTAACAATGGTATTCCAACAACTACACAAAGTTAATCAATGAAAGTGATCTCCTAGAATATAAGAGATCTAAATAGTAAAGGAAAGCAGAGATATCTAAAAGACAGGTTAAGAAAAGAAAAACCCCAAGTCATGTTGATACAGGAAACAAAAGTCTCAGGAAAAAAAATGGAAGATATTCTAAAAACTTACCAACCCCATTATGAAGTAATGGCAATAAACTCTCGTGGCACTGCAGGGGGTATAGCCGTCTTGTGGAATCCATCAAAGATTATGGAAGAAGCGTGGATAGGCCTACCCCTTATCCTCACAGGTCGTTTTCGACAAATTGGAACAAAGGAAAAGATATTGATTTCCACAGTCTATGGACCTCATATTCCAGGAGAAAGAGAGGCGTTCCTTAACAACATAAGAATGCTAAATAACATGCATACCGAGAAATATTAGTTCTTGGGAGGAGATTATAATATGATTATGAATCTGAATGAAAAGAAAGGAGGACTAAGGAGGGAGGAGCCGGAGATGGAATTATTTCGGGACTTAATTACAAACCTAAGGCTAGTGGATATCCCTACGGTGAATGGCATGTACACATCGAATAACAAAAGAGGAGCTGGCCATCAAGTAGCAACCATATTAGACAGGTTCATAGTTTCTGAAGCCCTGGTGAGCGTGGATGTATATTATGAAGCAGCAAAACTTCCTACCTTAGGGTCAGATCACTGGACGATAAGCATAGAAATCAATATAAAGGAATTCCAGAAGAAATGACCATTTTGATTTGAAGCCTTATGGTTAAGGGACCCCGATTTTCTTGAAAAATCTAAAGGATGGTGGGAGGAAAATCCAATCCAGGGCAGAAACAGGATGCACTCCTTTCAACTAAGATTGAAAAACTTGAAACAAGAGATAAAAAAGTGGAATAAAAATGAGTTTGGAAACATTCATCAGGAAAAGGAAAGGTTGCAGGGTGAAATGAAACGAGTTCAACAACAGATGATTTTAAATGGCAGGTCTGAAGAATTAGTCCTCCAGGAAGGTAACATTCTATGTCAATTAGAAGAATGTAGAAAACAAGAAGAGGTGTTATGGAAACAAAAGTCTCGAATTTAGTGGCTCAAAGAAGGGGATATAAACACAATTTTTTTCCACAAAGCAATGATACAACGACAACAGCATAACCGGATATTCTCCCTAAAGGACTTTGCAGGTAATTGAGTTCTCCAACATAATGAGATGGAAACCTTACTAGTCAACCATTTCAGAGAGATCTCACAGAACCTGATAATAATAGAGTAGCAGCTATCAACCGTATCACGAGGAATATACCAACTCTAGTAACCAGAGATCAAAACCTGGCTCTCCTTAGGGAAATCACTTATGAAGAGCTGGAAGAATTGGTGAGGAATCTGCCAAAAAATAAAGCCCCAAGCCTTGATGGTTTTACTTCAGAATTTTTTCAAGAAGCCTGGTCTTTCATTGGAACAGATATTTTGGAAGTGGTAGAGGAATCCAGACGATTGCGTCAAATCTATCCAGCCCTTAATTCAACCTTTATCTCTCTAATTCCTACGAAGGAAAACATGGACGTGCAAGCAGGTTTCAGACCAATAGCATTGTGTAATGTCATTTATAATATTTTATCGACAATTATGGTGAACAGGCTGAAACCTATTCTCCCGAATCTTATCTCGCAAGAGAAGACATGTTTTGTGAAAGGAAGACAAATTTTGGATGGGATAGTCACGGCATAGGAAGCTATACACTCTCTCTGAACTCTAAAAGCAAAATTTATGATGATAAAACTTGACCTTTCTAAATCATATGATCATTTAAGTTGGTCTTATCTTAAGGTGGTGCTTGAAGCCTTTGGCTTCGATAAACGATGGATTCTCTAGATATTGTCATTTATCTCCTCCCCTAACTTTTCAATCCTGTTAAATGGTATTCCCTCTGATCCTTTCAATGCTACCTGAGGACTTCGACAAGACAACCCCCTATCCCCTTTTCTCTTCATTATAGCAGCTGAAGGCCTTGGTCATCATATCAAATCAAAAATTCGTGAAGGTCGACTTAAGGAGCTGAATCTTTGGGGTCCTAATATCACCCTATCTCATCAACACTTTGTTGATGACATCCTTCTCTTTTGTCAAGCAACTTTTCAAGAATCCAAAGTCATCTTATCTGTTCTAAATGATTTTATGAAGGCCTCAGGCACAATAATCAATAATGACAGATCTAATGTTTATTTTTTCAATAGTAATGCTATATCCCAACGCTTCTTGTCTCTCACTTTGGGATTCCAGTTAGGCTCCCTCCCCATGAAATATTTAGGAATACCCCTCAGTAGTAATTCCATCAGAGTCTCAAGCTGGAAATATCTCTTGAACCGTATGCAAAATTGTCTACAGAATTGGGCCTTCAAGGTTCTTAATTGTTAATTTTGGACAACTAGGTCCAAACTCCATGTTGCGATGCTTAGATGAAGATACCAATATTTTTATTGGGTTCCTCTTTCGGAGAGGTGCAAGATCTATCTAAATATCATCTTGATCCGATGAGCAGAACATTTATTTTGAATTTATTCAAGATATGTGCAAGTTAGCCTTAAGGTTTTGTGCCCCAGCAGTTGCATCACACACCCTCACTGATGGATATATATTGGTCAACGTTGGAGGAAATTTTCACTCATCTCATCCTCACACATTTCTCTCTCCTCATCTGATTGGTTTGATGTCCTTGGTGGCTCTTCTCTCCACATGTGGGAAATTTCCAGCAGCAACAAATTTCTGATTTCAGTCTAGGGTTTCTGCAGCAAATTTTGACGAGCGTTGACTTTGGTCAATGCAAGGTCAAATCAACCTGAAACTCTCCCAAAATTTCGATTTTCCTAATCCGCATTTTCTGGCACTATTCCTGTGGCAAAATGTTCACTTTGACTTTTTAGTGTTGACCTAGCTACTGTTGTTGTTTGTGTTGACCATTGACTTTTGAGTTGACCGTTCGTCGTCGATATCAGACTTTGCCGGTCAAGCACCCCCGTCGTACCGAAGCCGTAACGCACCAACACACTTATATATTTCTAGCTTGTATTTTTTCGATGTACTGGTATGTTCTATCAGCATTTTACTTTATTGTTTATGTGATTGTTGTCTGATATTGAAGAAAAAGTAAAGTTACATCAAGCATAGAACATCTACATATATTTACATGGTATCGGAGCTGAGGTAAAGACAAAGCTCTAATTTGTAGCAATCACTGAAGAAGAGGACGGGTTCCTCAAACGATAATGGCTTTAAGGCTGATGACAAATTGACTGGGAAGGATGACTTCCATGCCTGGAAGATGACATTGGATCTTAACTTGGAAGACCAAGATGTCATGGACTATGTGCAGGGTAAAATCCAAGAGCCTCCATCCACTGCTACTGCTACTGCCAAACCAAAGTATAATAAGGGGGAGATCAAAGCAAAGCTGATGATTAGGGACTCAATTCACAAGAGTCTGGTTGCCTACATCTCTGAGTTGGGCACATCCAAAGATGTATGATAATTTGGTCCACATGTTCAAGGCCCACAATGTGAATCAATTGAATAATCTGAATAAAGGCAGGGATGAGTCTGTTCAATCATATTTTCTGAAGCTGATCGAGATCAGGAACAATCTACTGGCTATTAGGGAGACAATAGTTAATTGAGAGATGGTACTCACAACACTTAAAGGGCTCTCATCCGAATGGCATGTGTTCAAAAATACCATTCTCAATAATAGTGTGATACCTAACTTTGACGAAGTACTATCGAGATGCGTACAAGAAGAGACAAGAATGAAGGAGTATGAAAATGAAGGAAATGATGCCTACGTTGCTCATTCTAGAAAGAAGAACTTTGGTGGTCCAAAGAACAAAAGAAGAGCAGGGGCCCAGGGAAAGAAGGGCAAGTGTTACACTTGTCATAGGCCAGGTCACTATGCTAGAGAATTCCCTTTCAAGAAGGATTCTCCCGATGATGATGACAACAACAACAACCAGAGGAATGGCAATTAAAGGAACAACAGGTTCAAGGGAAAGAGGAAAACTCCCTCCGACGGAAACAGTCAACCTTTAAAAAGGTAGAGAAACTCCAAGTATGAGGAATCAAATGTTGTTGATAAAATAAATGAATTAATTCTTGTATCTTCCCTCTCTACTGCATCTCCACCTCACACTATGGATGTCTAGTTGATATAGTGGTGCCTCAAGGCACATCACTGGGTTCAAGGAATCACTTTCTGATATGGTTGAGAAGGATACTAATCTGAAAATTATCCTTGGAGATAATGCCACATATCCCGTGAAAGGGATAGGGACTGTGACCCTCCACTTGTCTCAAGGTAAAGTCCTCCGCTTACATGATGTACTTTATGTATCTAATTTGAAGAAGAACCTTTTGTCTATATTAGCCATGGAAGACAAAGGTTTCAATGTGGCATTAATTGATAGGAAGGTGCACATCTGGAAGAAGAGCTTCAAGGAAGCTATCACAATTGGGTTTAGAATTCATACACTCTACCAGGTTGGAGGAAGTCCACTGGGAGTGATGATGTGTGATATTATTCGACAGACTAAACTGTGGCACTGAAGGTTTGGACACCTTCACTACAAGGCCCTTCCCGAAGCAAGGAAGGTGGTAACGGGGATGCCAGAGTTTTGAAATAATCATGAAGGTGTATGTCAGGGTTGTGCTGAAGGAAAGCATATAAGGCGACCTTTCCCCTCAAGTGTCGCAAAGACATATGATGTCTTGCAATTGATACATTATGATCTGTCTGGAATGCTGCCTGTGACATCCTTGGGAGGAATTTTTTATTATATGAAATTCATAGATGAATTCTCTCATAAAACCTGGATATAATTCTTGAAGAAGAAGGATGAAGCTTTCATGTGGTTCTGTACCTTCAAAGCCTTGGTGGAATATCTAACAAGGAAGAAGATCAAGATATTGAGGACTGATAATGGCACTGAATATGAGACGAACGAGTTCAAGAACTTTTGCAAAGAAGCTGGCAGCAAGAGGGAGACCACAACTATCTAAACTCCTGAGCAGAATGTCGTTGTTGAATGAAAGAACAGGACCATTATGGAAGCTTCCCGTGCCATGCTATGTGACCAGGGTCTACCGAAGTTTCTGTGGGGAGAAGATGCGAAAAATTTTGTGTACATACAAAACCGATGCCAGCATTCCACTTTGGACTCTAAAACTCTCGAAGAGGTTTTCTCTGGTAAGAAACCTGACGTCTCACATTTTAGAGTTTTTGGATGTCATGTTTATTTTCACGTGCCGAAGGAAAAGAGGAGCAAGCTAGAAGCTTCTAGAAAGAAGGGAATGTTTGTGGGCTCTAGCGAAACTTCGAAGGCCCATAGATTCTATGTGCCTGGTCAAAGGGAAATAGAGATATGCCACGATGTTACCTTTGACGAAGATGCTTCCCTGAGGAAAGTAATAAATCTTTCGAGATCTAAGGAAGATCATAAAACAAGGTCTGGTAATCAACAAGAATCGAAGGATGAGATGATGCTCGATGTTGAAGGACCAATGGACCCTATTGATTCACCTCCTTCAATGAAGAGAAAACCATCATGGCTCAGGGACACTCTCGAGGATGCCGAGGGACATATGGCCCCAAGGGGGACATTCTGTGAAAGCAAGAAGCTGAATAGATACCAAGGGTATTTAGCGACCATGAGTACTATTGTATAATTTGAGCCTGGATCTTTTGAGGAAGTCGTAAAGCATCAAGTCTAGAAGAATGCTATGCACAAAGAGTATGAGTCCATATTGAAGAATGATTTCTGGGATGTGGTTCCAAGACCGGAGGACAAAGCAGTTGTCACCTCAAAATGGCTCTACAAGATCAAGCATGGATCTGATGGAAGTGCTGAAAAGTTCAAGGCAAGATTCATTGCCCGTGGCTTCTCTCAAAAGGAAGTCATAGACTATGATGACATATTTTCACTTGTGTCCTGATATACCACCATCCGATCTATCATTGCCCTTGTTGCTACGCAAGGATGGAGTCTTCATGAAATGGATGTGAAGATCTCATTTATACATGGTGTGATAAAGGAAGAGGTGTATGTGGAGCAACCTCTGGGGTTCGAAGTCTAGGATCGGGACACCCATGTCTGCAAGTTGAAGAAAGCCCCCTATGGGTTGAAGCAAGCACCCAGATCTTGGTATGAGAGGATAGATATCTACCTGATGAAGCTAGGCTTCACTCGTAGTAATGCTGATCTGAACCCTTACTTCAAGTTTTATAGAGAGAAGGCTCTCATTTTGGTGTTGTATGTGGATGACCTCTTCCTGACAGGTGTTGAACCTCTCACTCATCAATGCAAGAGGGAGCTCGCTACTGAGTTTGAGATGAAGGACCTAGTACTGATGCATTAATTCCTAGGCTTGGAGGTCTGGCAAAGACCTGGCGAGATTTTCCTTTCTCAAGGAAAATACATTGTGAAGCTTCTGGAAAGATTTGGTATGGTGGACTGTAAGTCCGTGTCAACACCGATGGAGCCCAACTTTAAGAAGCTGAGTGGCAGCACTACTGGGCCCGTGTTAGAAAATCCTACTAAGTATTGTCAACTCGTAGGGGCCCTAATGTTCTTAGTGAACACCCCTCCGAACATATGTTTTGCAGTGAACACTTTGATTCAACAGATGGTTGAGCCTCATCACATTCACTGGGTTGGTGCCAAGAATCTTCTGAGATATCTTCAGGGCACGATAAACCATGGGTTGAGATACACTACCGAGAGCATGACACTCCTTGGATATACTAATGTCGATTGGGCTGGCAGTGTGGTGGATCGTAAAATCACATCGGGATGTTGATTCACACTTGGATCCGCTTCGATATCATGGATGATCAAGAAGCAGAAGTCAGTGGCTTTGAGCATCGCGGAGGCCGAATACATCGTAGTGAGTATGGCCTGTTGTGAAGCAGTTTGGTTGTGAAAGCTTTTCATTGAGCTATTCGGGCATGTGCTAGATACCACCATGATACTCTGTGATAACCAGAGTGGGATTCGATTGTCAGGGAATCCCGTGTTTCACAATCGATCTAATCATATTGATATCAGGTACCATTTTAACTGGGATATGCTACAGCAAGGTGTCATAAGGATCGATCATATAGGAACTAATGAGCAGGTCACAAATATTCTCACAAAGCCCCTAGGGAAGGTCAAGTTCCTAACCTTCCATGAGAGCCTTGGTATCATGGAACGACCCTATGCTGAGGGTCTTGTTAGACTATGAGCTCTGGGATCTCTAGGGGGCTTTGGGGATAGCTTCTCAGAGCTATAAGAAACCATAGGGCTAGGCTTGTCGAACCTTGTTGGTGTGCTTCTGCCCCACCGTTGTGATGATTGAGTTGGCTCACCTCTCCTTATCTATGCCCCATATGCATCCTACCCATTAAGTTAAGGGCTCATGGGAAGTACCTCTCATTTGGCCAATGAGGTGGGAAAAGCTAGAGACTAGTAGCAAAGACTGATGAATGCATCAGAGATTGTCGTACTCTCTATCTAGGATGGCACGGTACAACCACTTGATCTAGGATCAAGTTTAGTGAGGTTTCAGAGCTCCTACTATCTTCGGCTCAGATAAACCAACTTCGGGTTGGTATGAGACTCTTTATGAGTCCTATAGAGGTTTCAGACCTCTGGGCTGGATCTATCAGCTGGGAATGATGTCTTTGTGACTGACCCACATATGTTCTGAAATAAAGAAGCCAGCAAAGCAAGTTATGGCGGGATGATGCACGATATTTGGATTGCATAGGTGGATGAAGTTCTCCCTAGTTGAGAGCTGGGAGTGTTAATTTTGGACAACTAGGTCCAAACTCCATGTTGTGATGCTCAACTGAAGATACCAATATTTTTATTGGGTTCCTCTTTCGGAGAGGTGCAAGATCAATCTAAAGATCATCTTGATCTGATGAGCAGAACATTTATTTTGAATTTATTCAAGATATCTGCAGGTCGGTCTTAAGGTTTTGTGCCCTAGCAGTTGTGTCACACACCCTCACTGATGGATATATATTGGTCAACGTTGGAGGAAATTTTCACTCATCTCATCCTCACACATTTCTCTCTCCTCATCTGATTGGTTCAATGTCCTTGGTGGCTCTTCTCTCCACACGTGGGAAATTTCCAGCAGCAACACATTTCTGATTTCGGTCTAGGGTTTCTACAGCAAACTTTGACTAGTGTTGACTTTGGTCAATGCAAGGTCAAATCGACCCGAAACTCTCCCAAAATTTTGATTTTTCTAATCTGCGTTTTCTGGCACTATTCCTGAGGAAAAACATTGACTTTGACTTTTCAACATTGACCTAGATGTTGTTGCTGTTTGTGTTGATCGTTGAATTTTTGGGTTGACTTTTGAGTTGACCATTTGGTTGTCCTAGAGGGTTGTGTGACATTGCTAGTTGGCTGACCATATTGAAACTTTGCTGGTTGAAGCATCTTATTAATCGTTGTAACGCACCAACACACATATATTTCTAGATTTTCTTCTATCGATCTACTGGAATGTTTTATTAGCATTTTACTTTATTTTTTATGTTATTGCTGTCCGATATTGAAGAAAAAGTAAAATTGCATCAGGCATAGAACATCTACATAAATTTACATTAATGCTCCTAGAAGGGTGGTTCTATTAAGATATGTTCTGCAATCCATCCCTATTTATCAGTTATCTGATTTGGCTACCCCTAAAACAATCTACTCCAATATAGTCAAGATCTGTAAAAAAACAATTGTGGCAGGGCTCTCAACAAACCCGCAAATGGGCACTCCTATCTTGGGAAAAACTCACAAATCTTGAAAAAATAGGGGGCTTGGGTTTACGGGACCCATATATCTTGAATCAGGAAATGGGTGCTATATTATGGAGGAGATGGCTACAAGGAGGTCCGGACTTATGGAAATTTATATGGCAGAGGAAGTATGCAATGACAGGAATCATTGTAGCCAAACTTAAAGTCACTGCAACTCCAAAAGGATCCAACATCTGGAACCTAGAGGCCAGTAATATAGATCTCATACAGGAGCATAGTTTCTAGGAAATTAGGGGAGGCACAACAATCCTTTTTTGGGAAGACTCATGGCAGCAAAGAGAAAAATTATTCAGCCGCCTACATCTAGGGGAAATTTACATTTTCACCATTCAACCAAATATACGATTTGTAACAAATTACTAGATTGGGGAGAGTGAAGAGAAATGGAGAAACTGGAAATTAAAACCACAATGGCCATATGCCCCAGAAACCCATCAATGGCAGAACTATGAAAAAGAAATGAAAAAAATAAAATTGATAACAGCTATAGGAGAAGACATTCTAAGATGGGGATATCGAGAATGTTTACAATACAGGAAGGTTACTATATCAAATATAACAATCTGCACAGTATATCAATACCAATATGGAAAAAAATCTAGGCTACCAAACACTGTCCAAAAATATAATACTTTCTCTGGCTAGTAAGTGATAAAAAAATCCTTACCTAGGACCAATTACAAAGAAAAGGGATGCAAGGACCTTTGCAGTGCACAATGTGTGATGAACATACTAAAAGTATAGAGCACCTTTTGAATACCTATGTAGTAGTTGAATCACTCTGGATGAACATCTCCATGGTTTTCCAACAAACTGACCGAGACAACACAAGCATAAAACAAACTATAGTAACCTGGATGAAAGGGGGATATACATGTGAAGTTCTAAATAGAGCATGGAGGTTTTCAATGGGTTTTTTGTTATGGGCTATCTGGAAAAAAAGGAACCGAAGAATTTTCAAGGATGAGAGGCGACAAAAAGAAGAAATCTAGCATGTGATCCTGGAAAACATTAGAGAAACAATCCTAGCGGAGAAATGGACAGATGATGACTGGAAAGATGATGAAAATGAGGCTATAATCCTTGCCATGCTCAACCTAAAACCACAAATTTTGGCGCATTATATGTGGAAAATGAAACATCTAAGACAAAACCCCCAGGACAAGTTTTAGCCGCCTCATCCAGGGTTCCTAAAATTAAATTACGACAGAGCTTCTAAATGGAATCCAGGACAGGCGGGGGTAGGTGGTTTAATTAGGAACATGCAAGGTGAAATATGTAGAATATATGCGATGGAAATAGGGTTTTCCACCAATAATGGAGCAGAACTTCTTGCGGTTAAATGGGGCCTGCAAATAGCGGTTCGGGAACGATATCACAGAATCATCGTGGAAGGGGATTTGACTATGGTAATAGGGGTGTTGCAGAAACTGCAATAGGGTGAGAAGATCAACAAAAGTTGGAGGACGGCACAACTTATCAAATAAATTAGTCTCATTATCAAAGTAATTGGTTATCTCATACCATCTCATGTCTGCAGATCAGGGAATGAGGCGACAGACTTTCTGGCGAACTGGGGTTGTAACCATGCAGAAGGACAGCTAGATATGAACCAGACCACCATGGATTACAATCTAGAATTACACCCTATTTAGATAATCGCAAATAGAGACATGGTGTGGTCTCAATATCCTCGATTGGGGTGCCACGCGGGGGAAGGACAACTTGAGGTGGCATGCAATGTCATGCCCCACACGGTCATCAGAGGATAAGCTGGCGGCAAAAATCGGTAGTAGGTCAGCGTGACAGTACAACAGCATGTCTGTATTTATGATAGCCAGCGAATATAGTGATAGCCAACTAATGATGTCAGAGACACTTGGGAAACAACGTCATCAGGTGAAATTTTTAATGAATGTTAAGGAAATAAACATCTGCATTCTCTCCCATTTGAAGATTTAGGCAAACGATGAAGGTGAGGGTGCAGACGCAACGGTGAACCGCAAGCTCAGAACTTAGTGACGAAAAATTTTCAAGTGGTATATCATTCATCTTCTGATAATGGATGCATTGTATGAATTGATTTATGTTGCGCCCAACGTTGTTCCGGATGGTGAATTAAAATTCGTCTTTCAATTCTGTAATCATATATGATGGATGTTGATGGTTGCAGTTTCTGCTCGTTTAGTGGTTATCTGACTTGCTCAGAACTTCCTAAAGTTTTAAGTTTCCTTTTGTTCCTGTCATATGGATTGATTGCGAGTCCTGTAGGATTTGTTATAGTTGGTCTTCATTCTTTGGTCACTGTGGTTTTTTTCTGTTGTTATGGTTCCTCTGGTTCCTATTCCATGAAATATAAAACTAGGTTACTAGGGTATTCGCAAAATCGTGAATTGGCTTGGATGGCTTATCATGACCACCCAGCAACTCGGAGGTTCCCTCTGCCAGTCTCGGACTATCTATGTTCGGTCAGTCATAAGGTAGGATCTCGAGTTTCGAAAGGGGTAAGTCTGTGTAATTGTCCTTTCCTCTTGTGCATGCCTCAATTCTTGGGTGTACTCTTGTGATTCTACATACATTGTCACTGGATAGTAGTCTCGCAGGGTTACATGTAATCGTATATGCATTGTCTTGGTATCTCGGTAGAGGTCTCGTAGTTCTATATGCTATTCTTTCCTATTTCTATCAAATTTTTTCTTTCAATTCTTATGTCTACGATTCGTGGGTTGACCATGCATTGCCACCTAACTGGAGGTGGCCTCACTAAGCTCACTTATGTGGGTCCTTCTAATTGTTACTTATTTAAAACATGTATTGACACTCTGTCACAATACACAGGTTCCATAGAGTCTGTACAGGTGATTACCAAGATTACGATAGCAGAATTATAAAGCATTGTCAAATAAAATTGAAGAAAAAGATGGTGAAAAAGTAAGATAAGGGAAAGGGGAAACAGAAGAAGACAACAACCACAACGCACACGGGAAAACGAGGAAGGAAATCCAAAAAAGAGGTCATGGAAAGCCTTTTAGACACATTTTCTCAAGGGAATCCACCTCAGGTTAAGAATTTGATAGCTAGATGGGAAAGAGAAAGTAACATAAAAGAGGATAACGAAATCCAAGAAAATGAAATGGAGTTTATCAAAGACCGTGGCAATACCAAAGGAAAGCTTTTCCTCTTTCACCAATCCATTCATACTTATTGGACAATTAAATGTGTTCTAGCAAAAGCTTTTCTGAGTATAAAGGAAATGGGAGGAGACCCTAAGGTTGCCTCAACTCTGCAAGATATTAAAAGAGATAATCAAGAAATTTGGGTCTCACAACAGCATGGCTCGGTTCGTCTCGGCCGAATAGTTCGTCAGCTACAAGAAATGTAGCAGGTTGATATGTCGGGGTCAAGTGTGAAAGATCCAACTCCAATAGAGTCTTTAGATGATGACTAACATTCCTTTCTATTCTTTTTATATATGTTTTTTGTGGCTAGCATTTACTTTCTACAGTTTCCATATGTCAGACATAGTTACTCTGAAATAGCTGATAGTACAAGACTAAAATTGTTTCAATATTGGATGGCTTTTAACGCTTTGAGGTGGCCAACAGACCTTGTTTCCTTGGGGCAGGTTGAGGCTACCAGGTTTTGATATGTATGTTGAACTTACATTTTTTTATAATAGAAAATAGACAGGCACCACCAAACTTACAAAAAAAAAACTATTTTATGAATTAAATGTTTTATTAGTTAATTATTTTAGTGCAGTGTTGTTAATTTTTTTATATCGTTATGATATTAAGTTTTTTCATGGTATTAGAGTAACCCATCACAACATATTTTTAGTGCGAGAAAGTAATCAGAAGAAACAATAGTAAGATATTGTTGTTTTTGAGAGAAAATATAAAGATCAGAAAACTTGTAAAAAAAGTTAGCAAATTGAAAGGAAATCTCATGAAATTGTGGATTAAGGGTTTCAAAGTCTTTTTTTGCCATTTAACAACAAGAAATGGAAGAAGGAAGGATAATTAATGAGATAAACTTATATTCAAACAAAAGGATGATGAAATAGTATTATTTTTCAATCAATAAAGCTTGGATGAGAGCATTATACCCAATACTTCAACAACAATTACACCCAAAGAATTTTGAATATTATAGAAATGACTTACAGTGAAAGGCGAACAACACCTATCACCATCAATTTGAGTCACATAAAATTCCAATAGTTGATAAAGTGACTATCATAACCAAGTTGAGTCACATAAAGTTCCAATAGTTGATAAAGTGACTATCATAACCAAAGAATTTAGACGTGGAAGAGAAAAACATAAGAAATTTTTTAATGAAGTTGTTGGAGAAAAAGGTGATGTTGTTCAAGATATAGAGAAAAATGTTGTCAAGAAATTGAAGTTGAAGAAGAAAAAAAATTTGTGATTGTATCATGAGAAAAATGTCAGAGGAATTTAGTTGCAATGAATGTTGAGTTTTATTATGAGGCAAAATTAGCAGTCCTTGAAGAATGGCCTACGCATCCCAAGTATGATAAAGATGATAGGCAATATGGAAAATATGCATAGAAAAATGAACCAAAATAATTAAAGGGAAAGTATGATAAATATGATAATTAATATGGAAAATATGTAGTATAAAAATGAAAAAAAAAAAAAATTAAGGCAATCATTAGAGTTGTTGAAGCTTTTGTAACAATAGAAGAGAGGATGGAAGAAAATGAAAATGTTGTTACAAATGTTAATATAAATGTTTTGTCAATAATGTATGAAATAGAAGATGAATTAGATAAAGAAAATAAGTATATGAGGAAATATTGAAGAAGAAGACCAAAGAAAATTTGATGCTAAAGAAGAAGAAAAAGTATGTAGAATACAAAATTTCAAACAGAAGGAAGAAGAAGCTCCTAGAGCATATAGTAAAGAAAAGTTGTACCAACATGAAAATCAAGTTTTTTGAATTTATTTCAAGTGTTTTAACACTAGATGAGATTTAAACCAATAGGAAAACATGTTATGAATTTTGTAAACCCATAGAGGCATTGTTAGATATAAAATAAATGGTTAATATTGTAGAAATATTGCTCTGATTCCATATAGAAATATCTCTCCGGTACCATATAGAAAATATACCAGTGGATTCAATTTGATCTTGTGATGTACTAAAACAAGATATTAAATCCTTCTACAATATTTGTGGAATACAAAACTTGATCGTTCAATCACATGCAAGTAAGAGAAAGAAGTAAATCAATCACACAACACAAGATGTTCTTGGGAAAGCAACTGCTCAAAACTCCTCTATCTATATTTGTATTAAGTCAAGAAATCATGAAACAATACAAGGCGTAATCTCTCACGAGATTCTCCAGTACTCTACCAACTATCACACAATGATCTAGGAAAAATCGATCTAGTACTTAGCCAGTTCTCAACCTTCCTTCAGCCTTCCTTTCTCACGCAATTCCTAGAGAATTACGCCCCTATTAAATAGGAGTAATTCCCTTCCTTATTATGCAATGCATCATGGCATCCCAATGACTCTATAATTTCACATGGGTAATTTTCTATAAATACAGCTGACAGGTATGCTCCCTTTAACCTCTGTCTGCTGGGTCTTCCTCAGAACTAACATGCATGCAACTATTAATAGCGAATCATTAGTTATCTTATTAATCACTGATTGTGAATTAAATCTAATTTAATTCACTGGACCTCTCACTAGCTCATCACTCAGTTTAGAACTAGTTAAATTGATTTTCACTCAAGTAATTGAGTTAACTAATTCACACTTACATCCCACTGATGCATCAATTGCAACTCGACCTCAAAAATATTAGAATCCCTCTACATACCTCATATTAGACCCTAAACTTCAATTTCTAGAGCTAACTCAATCATCTTGATTTAGTTAACTGATACAAGTTCTTTTGAGATGAAATTACAATTTATTGTCCAATTTATTTAAGGGAAAAATAAATTAGATGCTTCACATTCCTCACTAGTGTGCATTAGAATTTCCTCACCAATGTGCATCGGAAATTCCTCACCAGTGTGCATTGGAATTTCCTCACCAATGTGCATCAGAATTTCCTCACAAGTGTGCATGAAAAATTCCTCACCAATGTGCATATGAATTTCCTTACTAATGTAGGTGCATTTTTTTTCCTTTCTGGTTTCCAATTTCATTGTTTCTTGTTGCAAATTTCAACACTCCCACTCAAAAAGAAAGGAATTCAATCTACCATGATCTAATACCTTTGGAATGTTCTACATGCAAAATTTCTCTAATGTTGTTTTCACTTAAAACTCCTGAAACTAAATAGCCTTCAAATAATTGAATCAGTATAATGCATATATCATCAGTCTTCTAACTGATGCTAGCTAGTGAACCTGTCTAATGGACTCTCTGTGTTGCTGTTGACATCTGCATCTGTGCCCTCTCCACTACTTCCAACTCTGATCTGCGCTCCAATATCCGACATCTGTCACTCTAATTTATTTTTTCCTGACATCTGACTGCATCAATCCAACTGATCCTTCCTACTACTATTGTATTGTGGGCTCCTTGTAGCCAGGTTCGATCCATGAGATACACCATATCAATGGACCCGGCCCAAATTTCTTCTTGATATTATATCTGCACATCACCCAACCTCTCACCTATAAGTATAGTTGCATCTACTCCTTCTACCCATCTGGCTCAAAATTTCCCCCTACTAGAGGTAACTGCTTGAGTGGATGCCTCCACTCGGTCTCCTCTCTGCTTCTCCAATTGTGGTTGCTCCACAACCTTCTGAGACAACTTCTCAGGCTTCATGTTGAGAGATAATTTCTCCCTCTCAACCACCAAGTGACTGACCATTTCTTTGCTCCTCAAATATTTGCATGCATCCTCAACCTTGAGAGCATACAGGTTTTTGACTCTTACACCGATCTGTTTCACTTGTCACATGGCAATGTGTCTAGGGAACACCTTTCATTTTCTAAATATGACATCATAACCATGATATTCCAATACCGCTACAAAGACAAGATTCTTCCTTAGGCCTATAACATACAAAACATCTTCCAGTGTAAGAAGCGAGCCAGACTCTCTCTGAAAGGTAATTGTGCCTATGTCAGTCGTGCTATACCTACCATCATATCCAAACTCTATGTTCTGTTGGAGGTCCTTCTCCTCCAAGTCACTAAAGAGATCTCAATTCCCCTTCATATGGAATGAGGCATCGCTATCTAGATACCACATGCATCCCATTATAGTGTTTTCCATGCATGAAATGAGAGTAAAATCAAGCTCAAACTTTGAAGCCAACGCTTCACCTAATGCATCTGCAGGCTCTTTCTTGCTTTCCTTCTTCTGTGGAAAATCTGCACCATAGTGCCCATGCTCGTGACAATGAAAACACTTGATCTTGGACAAGTCTCTCTTGCCCTCTTCGCATTGGTACTTCTTTCCCTTGGTTTTCTTTCCTTTTCCAACTAATGCACAATATTATTCTTTTTCTTTATTGGAGGTCTCGTCTCTAGTGCTCCGTCTTATTTATTCTATTACCAAGTCGGACCAAAAACACTCCCAATCTGGTAACTTCTCCCTCCCATTCCCAAAGTCCTCATAACTATGTCAGCTCTTGTGAAGGCCTAGAAGTGCTAGGCTCACCAAATCATCTAGGCTATAGTCACACCAACGCTTCCAAGCTCATCTCGACATTGAGTGAACTTCGACAAGTATGTTGGTATCGTCTCGCCCTCATCCATCTTGATCTTTCTAAGCTTGTCCTTCAGCGCCAACTTCCTGTGGTCACTGCTATTCTAAAATAGATTTTTCAAGGCCTTCCACATAGCATATGGAGTCTCCTTCCCATGGAGACTCGAGACAATATGATCTCGAACTCCCTCTAACAAGATCCTTCTCGCCTTTGCTACCTTTTTCTGCCATGCATTAAGAAGTTGGGCATCTACTATCGCAGACTTGGGAATATCAGTATATATGAATTCCTTCAACCCGTTGTCCTCCAACATTCCCTCCATCCTGTCCTTCCATGCTATATAATTTGAATTTCCCTCAAGATCATATTCGATTCTCGAGCCATTGAAAGACATCTTGATTTGTTGATGGATCCTGAAGAATAATTCTGCAAATTTGAACCTGTTCAAGACAAAATCAAATTATTCTCTTCTATTGTGATTATTTTTTCTCTGATGCCATGTAGAAATATCACTCTGATACCATCTAGAAATATCACTTTGATACCATGTAGAAAATCTACCAATGGATTCAATCCGATCTTGTGATGTACTAAAACAAGATATTAAATCCTTCTACAATATTTGCGGAATACACAACACGGTCGTTCAATCACATGCAAGTAAGAGAAAGAAGTAAATCAATCGCACAACACAAGATTTTCTTGGGGAAAGCAACTGCTCAAAACCAGCCCTTTATCTATATTTGTATTAAGTCAAGGAATCATGAAACAATACAATGCTTAATCTCTCATGAGATTCTCCAGCACTCTACCAACTATCTCACACTGATATAGGAAAAATTGGTCTAGTTCTTAGCCAATTCTTAGCCTGGATTGCTCATGCAATTCCTAGAGAATTAGCCCCCAATTAAATAGGAATAATTCCCTTCCTTGATTGCCCAATGCATTATGGCATCCCAATGACTCTATAATTTCACATGGGAAATTTTTTATAAATACAATTGATAGTTTTGTTCCCTTTAACCTTTGTCTCAAATGGTTCTTCCTCAGGAATGACATGCATGCAGCTATTAACAGCAAATCATCAAATATCTGATTGATCACTCATTTTGAATTAAATATAATTTAAATAACTGGACCTCTCACTGGCTCATCACTCAGTTTATAACTAGTTAAACTAATTTTAACTCAATTAATTGAGTTAACTAATTCATACCTGCACCCCACTGATGCATCAACTGCAACTCTACCCCAAAAATATTAGAATCCCTCTACATGCCTTATATTATACCCTCAACTCGAATTTCTTGAGCTAACTTAGTCATATTGACTTAGTTAACTGATACAAGTTCTTACAAGATGAAATTACAATTTATTGTCCAATTTATTTAAGGGAAAAATAAATTAGATACTTCACATTCCTCATAATTTTGCATCAGAATTTCCTCACCAATGTGCATTAGAAATTCCTCACCAGTGTGCATCCGAATTTCCTCACCAATGTGCATCATAAATTCCTCACCAGTGTGCATGAGAAATTCCTCACCAATGTGCATTTGAATTTACTCACCAATGTGGGTGCGTTTTTTGTCCTTTTTGGTTGCCAAATTCAATGTTTCTTGTTGCAAATTTCAACTCTCCCTCTCAACAAGAAATGAATTCAATATATCTCGATCTCATACCTTTGGAATGTTCTGTATGTATCACTTCTCTAGTGTTTTTTTCACCTGCAACTCCTGAAACTGAATAGGCTCTAAAAAACTAAATCAGTATAATGCATCTGTCATCAGATTCTTCTAACTGCTGCTAGCTATTGCGCCTATCTACTAGACTCTCTGTGTTGTTGTTGACATCTACATCCATTCCCTATGCACTAAAACCAACTCTGATCCATGCTCCAGTATCTGACATTTGTCACTCTAATTTTTGTCTTCCTGACATTTGACTGCATCAATCCAACCGATCCTTCCTGCTATTGTTGTACTTTGGGCTCCTAGTAGCCAAGTTTGATCCATAAGATGCACCATCTCAATGGACCCTGCCCAAATTTTTTCTTGGGATTATATCAGCACATCGCACCACCTCTCACATGGAGGCATAGCTGCATGTACTCCCTCTACCCATCTGGCTTGAAATTCTCCCCTACTAGAGGCCTATGCTTCAGTGGATGCCTCCACTTAGTCTCCTCTCTGATTCTCCAATTGTTGCTGCTCCACAACCTTATGAGACTACTTTTGGGGTTGCATGTTGAGAGATAATTGTGCCCTCTCAACCACCAAGTCACTAACCACTGCTTTTCTCCTTAAATATTTGCATCCATCCCCGACCTCGAGAGGATACAGGTTCTTGACTCTTACACTGATCTGTTCCACCCGTCCCATGGTGATGTGTCTGTTAGCACTCTAGTAAATTTTCTATCAGAAATATTTAAAACTTTGTAACTTACTAGAGGTAACCACAAACCTACTTTGGAAATCTAGGATCTAGCCTTCCTAAATTTCAGAGAGGGCTCTCTCTTTATGATTTAACTTTGTTATTGTTTGAAATGTTTGGTGGGAAATAAGATTACTTGGAGAAAAATTAAAGAGGGATCTACTAGTCCATTGGGAAAAACAAGTGGTCAAATCTGCTCAGGGGATAAGAAATTAACAAACAGGGGCTTAGGGCTCTTTACACAGTTGGGCAGAGTTTTCTTTTAATATTCGAGAGCGAAAATAATAGTGGAAAATAATGAAACAAAGGTTTAAACTTATGATATAAACTTTTATTACTCACCATAAATGTGAGTCATATCATCAGCAGGAATGAGTTTTGATTTTTCGAATGCGAAAAACCATTAGTGGGTTTCACGTTGGCATAGAATGGTAAGTTGTTTTGTGCAAAATGGATGCAACACAATCAAAAGGTGCCACATCTTATGGGGTGGTTTCACTAAAACTTATTTTTTCGCGTTACTTTTGGTTTTTGGAAAACATTTGTTTTTCGGGCGCGAAATGCATTCTCGATTGTTAGATGAGAAAGGTTGGAGCGAACGGCCAAGATGTATTGGGAAGCTACGAGGGAAAGGTAAGGTGGGACTGGGTGACTTATGTGATGATGGATAACTATAAAACCTTTGTAATATATTCTTTATAACAAAGTTTTAATATATGAAAGCTATGTTTATGCAGGGTTAAAACCTTGGGATAACTTTATATAAAGCATGAGGCTTTACATAACGGGAATGATTAAACAGGTAAAGGTTTTTGTTGTGAAATTTCACACTTTAACCTTGGGTTAAGTTGGGGAAAGGTAATAAGTGAATTAAAAATACACAGGGACATTGCCTTTATAAAAACTTAGGCTTAAAATGACATAGTCGAAGTAGTATTTTTTCCGCTTTAGACATATAAAATATGTATAAAGTGCATTTTTATTTTATTTGTATTATATAGTTATAGACTATGGCGATGTCTATTCACTATAGGGGGTGGGGTATTTGAATAGGGTTAGTTTTTAGACCAAATGGAGTTTATTGTAGGCGTTTATTTAAAACATGTGGGATAATAAACTTTGGCTAAAGATTTAAAATAGTGGGTTTTTAGGGGATATTTAGTTAAAGGGGAATTATATAAATATGAAAAGGTTATTTTATAAGGAATTAATAAAATAAGTAAGAAATTAATATGACAAAGGGGAAAATGAATACTCAAAATACACAATTATAACTTAGGAAAGTGAAAATCAAAGAAAAGCTTTATTATCATAATTTTATCACTTTAACTTAGGATATAATGTCCTTTTGAGGGTTTTTATGCTTTATGAGATGTAGGTAGTTAATCAAATGGGGGCTTTATGTATCATTAAGTAAAAATGGAGTCTTTACTTATGAAATTGCATGGTGATGAATGCGTGAATGGTAGATGATGAAAATTTTGGGATTAACATAGAAATTTAACACTTTCAACTAGCCAGTCATTGAGCATTGGGTCCGGTCCCAACAGAAGTCAGAGAAATGCTCTGAGCCTCTTTGACTGAAATTTTAGAATGTCAAATAGCTATAGGGGAGGGGAAATTAGTGACTTTTTCCCGGTGAAAGATATTTACAATGATTTTCCCACCTTCTTCTACCTACCCAATCTTTAATCTAACATTTTTTATTCCATTTGTGCAGGTGCATTTGAGCTAGCCACCTTTAACATTTTATTCTTTTGAAATCATTAAAAACTATCTAATTCTACCTTCTTTCATCCAAGGACCCAGATTAAACTGTTGGGTTCCATTTTACTCTATACCTATCTACTGAATTGTCAGGATTAAACTGTCTGACAACTCTTTATTCTCTATCAAAAACAAGTAAATTGAAACATGACAAGTCAAGATTAAGCAGTTCAACTCATCATGGATTGTGGCATTTATTGACACTTTGCCATAATCAATTGCAAAAATTAAAAACTAGTGGCATTTAGACTTGCACACTTTCATGTTTTATTCATATTTTTTTCTCTTTTTGGGGTATATGTATTTTTTAAGTCCATTGATATTTATTTTAGGACTTTACCCTCTCTTTTTTTTCTTTTTTCTTTTTTTATCTAAATATGGGAAAACAACTTGCAGAAATCAAGGCATGTACATATTTACAAGAAAATCAAAGTCAATTCAAAAATTATGAATCCTATATTTATAGGACCCTAATAGCGGCTTCACATGGGGATGGCATCTCCTTGTGAGATGTCAAGAACACCATCAACTAGTAGCTTGATCCATTGGGCCAATCCCAAACATGCTTATGTTGTGGCTGAAAACTCTTGAACTGAATTTACACCTTTTTCTGCAAACTGAAATCTGATCTGAGACTAAAAGGAGCTGCAACCTTCAAACCACACTACTAAATCATTAATTTTTTAGGGCCTTTTCCTTGGCTTCAAACCTTAATGAATTATTTCAAACTAGCTGAAAACTGAAAACTGAAATAAGCTAAATTCCTACCTACTTACTCTAATCAGTTGTCCAACTGTTGGTTACGTAAAATGAAATAGCCAATGCAACCATTCAATCATTATGTACTTTCATATATTTTGTTGCATTTGCTTGTTGATTATCAAAACTGAAACAGAATCATTAAACTTCATATCATCAATAATGAGGATAAGGAAATAATTTGATTTCATTAATTTCAGAAATTGAAATACAAAAGGATATTCCTAAAGGTCAGTGTATTTCAGATGTTTGAATTGATCTAAAAAATGATACCTACTGATAATTTCCATGTACAGAATCTAAAATGTTATTTTTCCTTGTGTGATTCTCGCAAACTTTCATAATATTTTTGATGATATTCTACTGATTGTAATATTTGATCATAAATATTTACATCGTCTTGTTTCAAATTCATAAGTAGTTAATAGAGGAATGCTTTGAATGCATTCAATATCCAACATATCACTTATTGATCATGAAAACTTGGGAAAACTTCCCAACCTATAGCATATAGGATTCCATGGGACTTCATAAACTTCAACAAGTTTCTCATCCTTTTCTTTAAATATGTTATACCATATTTCCTTTAAACGATGAAATGATTCAAAACATAGTGTTATGGAACTTTCTTGTGTCATTTGATCATTTATTTCAATGGGAGCTGATAAGTTCAATTGTGAAACTGAAAAATCTTGATCAATAGTTTCATTATCTTCTTTGTTGTCAATCACAATTCCTAAAGATTGTTGATTATTGATGGCATGAAATTTGTCTCTAATGAACTGAAATGAAGCAAAACAAAGAGGTAAATAATCTTTACTTATTTCCACATTTTCTGCTCTTTCTTCCTCACTCTCATGGATGATCTGTATTGGCTAATCACTGTCTTCAATCTGCTGAAACTGCATTTCTTCATCCTCCAAACTAGCTTCTGATTGCTCTGTAAAGTTAGCTTGAGTTTGGAGAACATAACTATCATCATAATGATCATACTTAGGAAAATCATCAAAAGAAGGAATGCCATCAAACATACATATTAAATCAATAGATTCCTCTTCCACATATTTATCTGTAAATCCATTTTATGATCTATGATAATTGGAATTAGTAGGAATTTGTTGATGGCTATCAACCTCTTCTATTTCTTCATGGTGATTTTGAATAAAAAATTCATCTTTCATAGTGATTTCCTATATTCTGTCATCTACTTTTCTTACCAAAAGGCTGAGTTTTACCTCTGCAATTTTTTTCTTTTCCTCTTCTTCTACTTTCAACTTTTCTTGTCTGATTTGCAGATTAAATTCTACATCAACTGCAATGTTCTGCATCTGTACAAGTGTTTTTGGATCTCTTTCTCTTAACTGAAATTCTATTTCTAGATCAAAAGCACTTGGATAATGCAAGAGAGCTGAATCATGAGGAGGTCTAATATTTTCTGGCATTGAATAATAAACTTGATTAAATCTACCAGAAAATTATTGTATTGTTTCATTTGGATGTATTTTTAACTGATTATATTCTTCCATGATCACAAAATGATTAACTCTGATTATCCATCTATCAAGGAAAAGTTTGATAAACTGCTGGAAATTTGAGATGCTAGCATTAGGGAGATTTTTGAACCAACTCTTTATTCTAATTTGCAAAGAAAGAGCAAAAATTATGATTTTAACATCATCTTCATCAATCTCAAATAAATCCAAATAGTTCTCAAAATCTTGAATATTTTTTTGGGCAGTGATACCATTCTCTCCATCAAATCTAGGAAGATGTTTGTAGTAGTTTTTTAAGAAAATCATGGAGTATAGGAGGTAAAATAAGGGGCTTATATCTATCTGGAACTTCATACGGTACAAGAATATGTATAGGGATTGTAAGATCGGTCTTGATTATTTGAGGCTTCTTAATTGGAAAATGATCATCATTAGATTCAGAAGAAAGTTGCTCAAAGAGATTAGGAGAATTATTATTTACAATCTTTAAAGGAAAATAATTAAAAACTAATCTAAGATCTTCAATAAAATACAATATACATTGAAAATTTTTCTTAATGAGAAAGAACATAATGTCATGGATTAAGATCTAAGTTAAAAGCCTAATCTTTCCATATTGTTCTTTCATTTTCATTCCTCTAGTGGAGTCTTGATTGTGAAATTGATCTAGAGTTTCCAGGTGGATGATTTTAACCTTTGTGTGTCTGATCATTGTCCACCATCATAGATCAAATTTGAACCTGTAAAATATTTCTGAAGAAAAGGTTAGTGTTTCCCCAGTTGAGTCGCCATTATGTTAGCACTAGTAAATTTTCTATCAAAAATATTTAAAACTTTGTAACTTACTAGAGGTAACCACAAACCTACTTTGGAAATCTAGGATCTAGCCTTCCTAAATTTCAGAGAGGGTTCTCTCTTTATGATTTAACTTTGTTTTTGTTTAATATTTTAGGCTAGTTATGATTAGGCACTTGGTTTTTGTTTGAAATGTTTGGTGGGAAATAAGATTACTTGGAGACAAATTAAAGAGGGATCTACTAGTCCATTGGGCTATGGAGTCAAGATGTAGCAAGAAAAACTAGAAGGCAAGGCCAAAAGGATGCTAATGTATTCAGGGCAAGGTAGATAACCCTTAGAGATTTTAATAGTTTGTTTTGATGAAATGGCTTGCTTTTGGGATAAAGGGCAGTAAAGGA
This sequence comes from Pinus albicaulis, assembly GCA_034641835.2. Classification (NCBI taxonomy): domain Eukaryota; kingdom Viridiplantae; phylum Streptophyta; class Pinopsida; order Pinales; family Pinaceae; genus Pinus; species Pinus albicaulis. Next base: position 306,548,791 of record CM076584.1, on the reverse strand, counting down.
TCTTTTGATCCGGAAAAAGAGGAAGGAGGTAGGGGTCAAACAGGACTGGGAGCAATTAAGAATTCCTAAGTCCGGAAATCAGCAGAAAACATTGAAATGATCAAGTAGTTAAGACAGGGAGTTTTTACACTTATCCTGAAATAACATTCCTAATTAATCATTTGGATTGAACAACATATATGAAATTGAATGAAACTTCAGAAGAGGAAACAATGACAGTAAGAAATCACTTTACTCATTAGATTATCACATGAATCCTAAGTTATGAGGTCCAATTGGCTATTGTCTAGACTACTGCTATGAAATCAACAAACGAGCCTCCAAAGTACCAAAAAATATTTCTATAATAATTTCAGCAATTTTATTCCACACAAAATACTTCAAAGAGTAAAGTATTTATACAAATTCTAAACTAGAATATCTTGAAAAAATATCAAGATTCGTTCACAAATATCTCCAATTGTTTTACATAAATATAACTTAAAGGACACTCAAGACTAATGCATCTATTTGGCACTATTTTTTAGGGATAGGTGATGACAAAGAGGAAAATTCGAATTTGATCTAACTCTTAGTTGATGATGAGGCATCCAAGTCACCAACTGTTTCCTTTATTTGTGCATTCTACTCCAGCAATTCTGCAAACTTGGGGTCCAATGATATATTTTTATTTATCAATCCGAAATAGATATGTAAAACATGAAAGAGGTTATTGTAGATAAATATGTTGGTGAGATAAACCTCTTTCAGTTCACTAAAATGATGCTCCAACTGTCCACAATAGGCTCTGCAAAAACATGAGTAAAACAGAGTTTTACAGAGTCTGCAAAATAGAGTGTAAAGATGTGCATGTATCTCCTGTTATGTAATACCTGTGAAAAAAGTGAGATACTTTTTTGTAGATAGGGCTCTTAGGAACAAAATCCTCCTTTATTTTTTTATGATGTATTTCTGATTGGCCACAATATTCTCTGAAAAATGATGACTTAACAGGAATTTTCTGCAAAAAGTGCTTTAAAATATTGTTTAATATCTCCAAACCCATAATGGCTGTTAGAAAAGTGAAAGAGGTTTTCGTAGTTGAAAATATTAGGAACATAAACCTCCTTTAGTTTTTCAAAATTCATCTTGGATTGGTCACAATAAGTATTGAAAAACAATGACTTAAACATGAAATTTCTGCAAAAATGTTCCTTATTGTTATGTTTTCATATTTTCACCTTCTTGTTCTTTTAACTATTTTACTTTCACTTTGGATAAAATTCATTGTTGGTGAAAGTATTTTCATCTCTTTTACCATTTACTACCTCTGTATTTACTTTTACTGTTTACCTTTGACTGCTCTGTAACTTTGTTTTAACTTTCACTCTGACTTTTACCTGATACACTTTAACTATCTCTTTTTCACTGTTATGTTTTCACTATCACTGTGAATTCTTATTTCACTTTTACCACTTACTGTGCAAATTTCATAATTCTGATCTCTCTCTAACTTGACTCTATTCTTTCTTTGTATACAAACTATTTTTTGAATGAATCTTTTTATTTAAAATCTAAGAATCTGGAGCAAACAATTTTGTCAACCAATATTGAAACTTCTGGTATAAACTTATGATATAAACTTTTATTACTCACCACAAATGCGAGTCATATCATCAGCAGGAATGGGTTTTAATTTTTCGAATGCAAAAAACCATTAGTGGGTTTCGCGTTGGCATAGAATGGTAAGTTGTTTTGTGCAAATTGGATGCGACACAATCAAAAGGTGCCACGTTGTATGGGGTGGTTTCACTAAAACTGTTTTTTTCGCATTACTTTTGGTTTTTGGCAAACGTTTGTTTTTCAGGCATGAAATGCATCCTCGATTGTTAGGTCAGAAAGGTTGGAGCAAACGGCCAAGATGTATTGGGAAGCTGCGAGGGAAAGGTAAGGTGGGACCGGGTGACTTATGCGATGGCGGATAACTATAAAACCTTTGTAATATATGATTTATAACAAAGTTTTAATATATGAAAGCTATGTTTATGTGGGGTTAAAACCTTTGGCTAACTTTATATAAAGCATGAGGCTTTACATAATGGGAATGATTAAAAAGTTAAATGTTTTTGTTGTGCAATTTCACACTTTAACCTTGGGTTATGTTGGGGAAGGGTAATAAGTGAATTACAAAGACACGGGGACATCACCTTTATAAAAACTTAGGCTTAAAATGACATAGTCGAAGTAGTATTTTTTCCGCTTTAGACATATAAAATATGTATAAAGTGTCTTTTTATTTTATTTTTATTATATAGTTATAGACTATGGTGATGTCTATTCACTAAATGGAATGGGGTATTTGAATAGGGTTAGTTTTTAGACCAAAGGGAGTTTATTGAGGGCGTTTATTTAAAACATGTGGGATAATAAACTTTGGCTAAAGATTTAAAATAGTGGGCTTTAGGGGATATTTAGTTAAAGGGGAATTATATAAATATGAAAAGGTTATTTTATAAGGAATTAATAAAATAAGTAAGAAATTAATATGACAAAGGGGAAAATGAATACTCAAAATACACAATTATAACTTAGGAAAGTGAAAATCAAAGCAAAGTTTTATTATCATAATTTTATCACTTTAACTTAGGATATAATGTCCTTTTGAGGGTTTTTATGCTTTATGAGATTGTTGACGGGAAAATCTGCCCGGCCAACAGCAGGGGATCTCCCTGGTAAAAGGTCCCAATTAGACCTTGAATCGTTTGGACTAGGGATCTCGTCCGGGGTGTGGGTCCGGCTACCACTGATTTCTCCTTTTCTTTGGGTCTCGCTTAAACTCTATAAAACAGTGGGTACACACCTAATCAACTGATACAAGACATATGTTTGATGCATTAAATGTACATGCAGCACTATGAGTAGCAAGAGAAAATAATAAAGCATGAAGACCGAAGGAAGTGTCGTTAGCAACACTTCA